>JAQNBH010000011.1:28486677-28736675 GCA_028752905.1 Cladorhizidae sp. MBARI D1340-BT2 | reverse complement strand
TACCTAGATTGTATCAGCTGCCTGTGTATACCTAGTTTGCAACAACTGCCTGGGTATACCTAGATTGTATCAGCTGCCTGGGCATACATAGGTTGCATCAACTGCCTGGGTATACCTAGGTTGAATCAGCTACCTGGGTATACCTAGGTTGCATCAACTGCCTGGGTATACCTAGATTGTATCAGCTGCCTGGGTATACCTAGGTTGCATCAACTGCATGGGTATACCTAGGTTGCATCAGCTGCCTGGGTATACGTAGGTTGCATCAACTGCCTGGGTATACCTAGGTTGCTTCAACTGCCTGTGTATACTTAGGTTGATTCAACTGCCTGGGTATACCTAGATTGTATCAGATGCCTTGGTATACCTAGGTTGCATTAACTGCCTGGGTATACCTAGGTTGTATCAGCTGCCTGGATATACCTAGGTTCCATCAATTGCCTGGGTGTACCTTGATTGTATCAGCTGCCTGGGTATACCTAGGTTGCATCAGCTGTCTGAGTATACCTAGGTTGTATCAGCTTCCTAGGTATACCTAGGTTGCATCAGCTGCCTGGGTATACCTAGGTTGCATCAATTGCCTGAGTATACCTAGGTTGCATCACTGCCTGGCTATACTAAGGTTGCATCAAGTGCCTGGCTATACATAGTTTGCATCAACTGCCTGGGTATACCTAGGTTGCATCAACTGCCTGGCTATACCTAGTTTGCATCAACTGCATGGATATACATACCTAGGTTGCATCAACTGCCTGGGTTGCATCAAATGCCTGGGTATACCTAGGTTGCATCAACTGCTTGGGTATACCTAAATTACATCAGCTGCATAGGTATACCTAGTTGCATCAACTGCCTGGGTATACCTAGGATGCATCAACTGCCTGGTTATACCTAGATTGCATCAACTGCCTGAGTATACCTAGATTGCATTAACTGCCTAGCTATACCTAGGTTGCATCAACTGACTGTGTATAGCCTTGGTTGTATCACTGCCTGGTTATATTTAGGTTGCATCAACAGCCTGGCTATACCTAGGTTGCATCAACTACCTGGCTAAACCTAGGTTGTATCTACTGCCTGGCTATACCTAGGTTGCATCAACTGTCTGAGTATACCTAGATTGCAACAACTGCCTGTGTATACCTAGGTTGCATCAACTGCTTGGGTATACCTAGGTTGCATCAGCTGCCTGGATATACCTAGGCTCCATCAACAGCCTCGGTATACCTAGGTTGCATCAGCTGCCAGGGTACACCTATGTTTCATCAACTGCCTGGGTATACCTAGGTTGCATCAACTGCCTAGGTTGCATCAACTGCCTGAGTATTTCTAGGTTACATCAATTGCCTGGGTATACCTAGGTTGCATCAGCTGCATTGATATACCTAGGTTGTATCAGTTACCTGGGTATACCTAGTTTGCATCAACTGCCTGGGTATACCTAGGTTGTATCAGCTGCCTGGGTATACCTAGATTGCAACAACTGCCTGGGTATACCTAGGTTGTATCTGCTGACTTGGTATACCTAGGTTCCAACAATTGCCTGGGTATACCTTGATTGTATCAGCTGCTATGGTGTACCTAGGTTGCATCAACTGCCTAGATATACCTAGATTGCATCAACTGCTTGGGTATACCTAGGTTGCATCAACTGTCTGAATATACCTAGGTTGTATCAATTGCCTGAGTATACCTAGTATGCATCAGCTGCCTGGCTATACCTAGGTTGCATCCATTGCCTGTGTATTGTTAGATTAAATCAGCTACCTGGGTATACCTAGGTTGCATCAACTTCCTGGGTATACCTATGTTGCATCAGCTGTCTGGGTATACCTAGGTTGCATCAATTGCCTGGGTATACCTAGGTTCTATCAATTGCCATGCTATATCTCGGTTCCATCAGCTAACTGGGTATACCTAGGTTGCATCAAGTGCCTGGGTATATCTTGGTTGCATCAACTGTCTAGGTATACATAGGTTGCATCAACTGCCTGACTATATCTAGGTTGCATCAATTGCCTGGGTATACTTAGGTTGCATCAGCTGCCTGGGTATACCTATGTTGATCAACTGCCTGGGTATACCTAGGTTGCATCAATTGCCTGGGTATACCTAGGTTGTATCAGCTGCCGGAGTATACCTAGGTTGTATAAGCCGCCTGGGTATACCTAGATTGCATCAATTGCCTGGATATACCTAGATTGGATCAGCTGCCTTGGTATACCTAGTTTGCATTAACTGCCTGGGTATACCTAGGTTGTATCAGCTGCCTGGATATACCTAGGTTCCATCAATTGCCTGGGTATACCTTGATTGCATCAGCTGCCTGGGTATACCTAGGTTGTGTCAACTGTCTGAGTATACTTAATTTGCATCAGCTGCCTGGGTATACCTAGGTTACATCAATTGCCTGAGTATACCTAGTATGCATCAGATGCCTGGCTATACCTTGGTTGCATCCATTGCCTGTGTATTCTTAGGTTACATCAGCTGCCTGGGTATACCTAGGTTGCATCAACTGCCTAGGTATACCTATGTTGCATCAGCTGCCTGGGAATATCTAGGTTGCATCAACTGCCTGGGTATACCTAGGTTCTATCAATTGCCTGGCTATACCTAGGCTGCATCCATTGCCTGTGTATACTTATGTTACATCAGCTGCCTGGGTTGCATCAACTGCCTGGGTATACCTATGTTGCAACAGCTGTCTGGGAATACCTAGGTAGCATCCACTGCTTGGGTATGCCTAATTGCATCATCTACGAGGGTATACCTAGGTTGCATCAATTGCCTGTGTATACCTTGGTTGCATTGTATACCTAGTTTGCATCAATTGACTGGCTATACCTAGGTTGAATCAACTGCCAGAGTAAATCTAGGTTGCATCAACTGCCTGGTATACCTAGGTTGTATCAACTGCCTGGCTATACCTAGGTTGCATCAGCTGCGTGGGTATACCTAGTTTGCATCTACTGCCTGGGTGTACCCAGGTTGGATCAACTGCCTGGGTATACCTTGGTTGTATCAACTGTCTGGGTATACCTAGGTTGCACCAACTGCCTGAGTATATCTAGGTTGCATCAACTGCCTGGGTATACCAAGTTTGCATCAGCTGCCTGTGTATACCTAGGTTGAATCAACTGCCTCGGTATACCTAGGTTGCATCAATTGCCTGGGTATACCTAGGTTGTATCATCTGCCTGGGTATACCTAGGTTGCATCAGCTGCCTGGGTATACCTAGGTTCCATCAATTGCCTGGGTATACCTAGATTGTATCAGCTGCCTGGATATACCTAGGTTGCATCTATTGCCTGGATATACCTAGGTTGTATCAGCTGCCTGGGTATACCTAGGTTCCATCAATTGCCTGGCTATACCTAGGTTGCAACAACTGCCTGGGTATACCTAGGTTGCATCTACTGCCTGGGTATACCTAGATTGTATCAGCTGCCTGGGTATATCTGGGTTGCATCAACTGCCTTGGTTTACCTAGTTTGCATCAGCTGCCTGTGTATACGTAGGTTGCATCAACTGCCTGGGGATCCTAGGTTGCATCAACTGCCTGTGTATACCTAGGTTGCATCAACTGCCTGGGTATACCTAGGTTGCATCAATTCCCTGGGTATACCTAGGTTGTATCATCTGCCTGGGTATACCTAGGTTGTATAAACTGCCTGGGTATACCTAGATTGCATCAATTGCCTGGGTATACCTAGATTGTATCAGCTGCCTGTGTATACCTAGGTTGCATACACTGCCTGGGTATACCTAGATTGTATCAGCTGCCTGGGCATACATAGGTTGCATCAACTGCCTGAGTATACCTAGGTTGATGAATCAGCTACCTGGGTATTGCTAGGTTGCATCAACTACCTGGGTATACCTAGATTGTATCAGCTGCCTGTGTATACCTAGGTTGCATCAACTGCCTAGGTGTACCTAGGATGCATCACTGCCTGGCTATACTTAGGTTGCATCAAGTGCCTGGCTATACATAGTTTAAATCAACTGCTTGGGTATACCTAGGTTTCATCAACTGCCTGGTGATACCTAGTTTGTATCAACTGCTTGGGTATACCTAGGTTGCATCAACTGCCTGTGTATACTTAGGTTGTATCAAATGCCTGGATATACCAAGGTTGCATCCACTGCTTGGGTATACCTAAATTGCATCAGCTGCATAGGTATACCTAGTTGCATGCCTGGGTTGCTTCAACTGCCTGGTTATACCTAGGTTGCAACAACTGCCTGAGTATACCTAGGTTGCATTTACTGCCTGGCTATACCTAGGTTGCATCAACTGCCTGTGTATAGCCTAGGTTGCATCACTGCCTGGCTATATTTAGGTTGCATCAACTGCCTGGCTATACTTAGGTTGCATCAACAGCCTGAGTAAACCTAGATTGCAACAACTGCCTGGGTATACCTAGGTTACTTCAAATGCTTGGGTATACCTAAGTTGCATCAGCTGCCTGGATATACATAGGTTGCATTAAATGCCTGGGTATACCTAGGTTGCATCAGCTGCCTGGGTACACCTAGGTTTCATCAACTGCCTGGGTATACCTAGGTTGCATCAATTGCATGGGTATACCTAGGTTGCATCAACTGCCTAGGTTGCATCAACTGCCTGAGTATTTCTAGGTTGCATCAACTGCCTGGGTATACCTAGGTTGCATCAGATGCCTGGATATACCTAGGTTGATCAACTGTCTGTGTATACCTAGGTTGCATCAATTGCCTGGGTATAGCTAGGTTGTATCAGCCGCCTGGGTATACCTAGATTGAATCAATTGCCTGGGTATACCTTGATTGTATCAGCTGCCTGGGTATACCTAGGTTGCATCAACTGTCTGTAGGTTGTATCAGCTTCCTGGGTATAGTTAGGTTGCATCACCTGCCTGGGTATACCTAGGTTGCATCAATTGCCTGAGTATACCTAGTATGCATCAGATGCCTGGCTATACCTAGGTTGCATCCATTGCCTGTGTATACTTAGGTTACATCAGCTACCAGTGTATACCTAGGTTGCATCAACTGCCTGGTTATACCTATGTTGCATCAGCTGTCTAGGTATACCTAGGTTGCATCAACTGCCTGGGTATACCTAGGTTTAATCAGCTACCTGGGTATACCTAGGTTGCATCAACTGCCTGGGTATACCTAGATTGTATCAGCTGCCTGGATATACCTAGGTTGCATCAACTGCATGTGTATACCTAGGATTGCCTGGGTTGTATCATCTGCCTGGGTATACCTAGGTTGTATCAGCTGCCTGGGTATACCTAGATTGCATCACTTTCCTGGGTATACCTAGATTGTATCAGCTGCCTGTGTATACCTAGTTTGCAACAACTGCCTGGGTATACCTAGATTGTATCAGCTGCCTGGGCATACATAGGTTGCATCAACTGCCTGGGTATACCTAGGTTGAATCAGCCACCTGGGTATACCTAGGTTGCATCAACTGCCTGGGTATACCTAGATTGTATCAGCTGCCTGGGTATACCTAGGTTGCATCAATTGCATGGGTAAACCTAGGTTGCATCAGCTGCCTGGGTATACGTAGGTTGCATCAACTGCCTGGGTATACCTAGGTTGCTTCAACTGCCTGTGTATACTTAGGTTGATTCAACTGCCTGGGTATACCTAGATTGTTTCAGATGCCTTGGTATACCTAGGTTGCATTAACTGCCTGGGTATACCTAGGTTGTATCAGCTGCCTGGATATACCTAGGTTCCATCAATTGCCTGGGTATACCTTGATTGTATCAGCTGCCTGGGTATACCTAGGTTGCATCAGCTGTCTGAGTATACCTAGGTTGTATCAGCTTCCTAGGTATACCTAGGTTGCATCAGCTGCCTGGGTATACCTAGGTTGCATCAATTGCCTGAGTATACCTAGGTTGCATCACTGCCTGGCTATACTAAGGTTGCATCAAGTGCCTGGCTATACATAGTTTGCATCAACTGCCTGGGTATACCTAGGTTGCATCAACTGCCTGGCTATACCTAGTTTGCATCAACTGCATGGATATACATACCTAGGTTGCATCAACTGCCTGGGTTGCATCAAATGCCTGGGTATACATAGGTTGCATCAACTGCTTGGGTATACCTAAATTACATCAGCTGCATAGGTATACCTAGTTGCATCAACTGCCTGGGTATACCTAGGATGCATCAACTGCCTGGTTATACCTAGATTGCATCAACTGCCTGAGTATACGTAGATTGCATTAACTGCCTAGCTATACCTAGGTTGCATCAACTGACTGTGTATAGCCTTGGTTGTATCACTGCCTGGCTATATTTAGGTTGCATCAACAGCCTGGCTATACCTAGGTTGCATCAACTACCCGGGTAAACCTAGGTTGTATCTACTGCCTGGCTATACCTAGGTTGCATCAACTGTCTGAGTATACCTAGATTGCAACAACTGCCTGTGTATACCTAGGTTGCATCAACTGCTTGGGTATGCCTAGGTTGCATCAGCTGCCTGGATATACCTAGGCTCCATCAACAGCCTCGGTATACCTAGGTTGCATCAGCTGCCAGGGTACACCTATGTTTCATCAACTGCCTGGGTATACCTAGGTTGCATCAATTGCCTAGGTATACCTAGGTTGCATCAACTGCCTAGGTTGCATCAACTGCCTGAGTATTTCTAGGTTACATCAATTGCCTGGGTATACCTAGGTTGCATCAGCTGCATTGATATACCTAGGTTGTATCAGTTGCCTGGGTATACCTAGTTTGCATCAACTGCCTGGGTATACCTAGGTTGTATCAGCTGCCTGGGTATACCTAGGTTGTATCTGCTGACTTGGTATACCTAGGTTCCAACAATTGCCTGGGTATACCTTGATTGTATCAGCTGCTATGGTGTACCTAGGTTGCATCAACTGCCTAGATATACCTAGATTGCATCAACTGCTTGGGTATACCTAGGTTGTATCAACTGTCTGAATATACCTAGGTTGTATCAATTGCCTGAGTATACCTAGTATGCATCAGCTGCCTGGCTATACCTAGGTTGCATCCATTGCCTGTGTATTGTTAGATTAAATCAGCTGCCTGGGTATACCTAGGTTGCATCAACTGCCTGGGTATACCTATGTTGCATCAGCTGTCTGGGTATACCTAGGTTGCATCAATTGCCTGGGTATACCTAGGTTCTATCAATTGCCATGCTATATCACGGTTGCATCAGCTAACTGGGTATACCTAGATTGTATCACCTGCCTGGGTATACCTAGGTTCCATCAATTGCCTGGGTATACCTTGATTGCATCAGCTGCCTGGGTATACCTAGGTTGTATCAACTGTCTGAGTATACTTAATTTGCAGCAGCTGCCTGGGTATACCTAGGTTACATCAATTGCCTGAGTATACCTAGTATGCATCAGATGCCTGGCTATACCTTGGTTGCATCCATTGCCTGTGTATTCTTAGGTTACATCAGCTGCCTGGGTATACCTAGGTTGCATCAACTGCCTAGGTATACCTATGTTGCATCAGCTGCCTGGGAATATCTAGGTTGCATCAACTGCCTGGGTATACCTAGGTTCTATCAATTGCCTGGCTATACCTAGGCTGCATCCATTGCCTGTGTATACTTATGTTACATCAGCTGCCTGGGTTGCATCAACTGCCTGGGTATACCTATGTTGCAACAGCTGTCTGGGAATACCTAGGTAGCATCCACTGCTTGGGTATGCCTAATTGCATCATCTACGAGGGTATACCTAGGTTGCATCAATTGCCTGTGTATACCTTGGTTGCATTGTATACCTAGTTTGCATCAATTGACTGGCTATACCTAGGTTGAATCAACTGCCAGAGTAAATCTAGGTTGCATCAACTGCCTGGTATACCTAGGTTGTATCAACTGCCTGGCTATACCTAGGTTGCATCAGCTGCGTGGGTATACCTAGTTTGCATCTACTGCCTGGGTGTACCCAGGTTGGATCAACTGCCTGGGTATACCTTGGTTGCATCAACTGTCTGGGTATACCTAGGTTGCACCAACTGCCTGAGTATATCTAGGTTGCATCAACTGCCTGGGTATACCAAGTTTGCATCAGCTGCCTGTGTATACCTAGGTTGAATCAACTGCCTGGGTATACCTAGGTTGCATCAATTGCCTGGGTATACCTAGGTTGTATCATCTGCCTGGGTATACCTAGGTTGCATCAGCTGCCTGGGTATACCTAGGTTCCATCAATTGCCTGGGTATACCTAGATTGTATCAGCTGTCTGGATATACCTAGGTTGCATCTACTGCCTGGATATACCTAGGTTGTATCAGCTGCCTGGGTATACCTAGGTTCCATCAATTGCCTGGGTATACCTAGATTGTATCAGCTGCTTGGGTATACCTAGATTGTATCAATTGCCTGGGTATACCTAGATTGTATCAGCTGCCTGGGTATAACTAGGTTGCATCAACTGCCTCCGTATACATAGGTTGCATCAACTGCCAGGTTATACCTAGGTTGCATCAACTGCCTGAGTATACATAGGTTGCATCAACTGCTTGGCTTTACGTAGGTTGCATCAACTGCCTGGGTATAGCCAAGGTTGCATCACTGCCTGGCTATATTTAGGTTGCATCAACTGCCTGGCTTTACCTAGGTTGTATCAACTTCCTGGGTAAACCTAGGTTGCATCAACTGCCTGGCTATACCTAGGTTGCAACAACTGCCTGGGTATACCTAGGTTGCATCTACTGCCTGGGTATACCTAGGTTGCGTCATCTGCCTGGATATACCTAGGTTGCATCAACTGCCTGGTAATACCTAGGCTGCATCAGCTGCCTGAGTACACCTAGGTTTCATCAACTGCCTGGGTATACCTAGGTTGCATCAATTGCCTGATTATACCTAGGTTGCATCAACTGCCTAGGTTGCATCAACTGCCTGACTATACCTAGGTTGCATCAACTGCTTGGGTATACCTAGGTTGCTTCAGCTGCCTGGCTATACCTAGGTTGTATCAGCTGCCTGGGTATAACTAGGTTGTATCAGCTGCCTGGGTATACCTAGATTGCATCAATTGCCTTGGTATTCCTAGATTGTATCAGCGACATTGGTATACCTAGGTTGCATCAACTGCCTGGGTATACCTACGTTGTATCAGCTGCCTGGGTATACCTAAGTTCCATCAATTGCCTGGGATACCTAGATTTTATCAGATGCCTGGGTATACCTAGGTTGCATCAACTGCCTAGGTATACCTAGGTTGCATTAGCTGCGCCTGGGTATTCCTAGTTTGCATCAACAGCCTGGGTATACCTAGGTTGCATCAAGTGCCTGGATATACATAGGTTGCATCATCCGCGTGGGTTGCATCAACTGCCTGAGTATACCTAGGTAGCATCAACTGCCTGGATATACTTAGTTTGCATCAGCTGCCTGGGTGTACCTAGGTGGCATCAACTGCCTGGGTATACCTGGGTTGCATCAATTGCCTCGGTTATATCAGCTGCCTGGGTATACCTAGGTTGTATCAGCTGCCTATGTATAACTAGGTTGCATCAACTGCCTGGGTATACCTAGATTGTATCAGCTGCCTGGGTATACATAGGTTGCATCAACTGCCTGGATATACCTAGGTTGAATCAGCTACCTGGGTATACCTAGGTTGCATCAACTGCCTGGGTATACCTAGATTGTATCAGCTGCCTGGGTATACCTGGGTTGCATCAACTGCCTTGGTTTACCTAGTTTGCATCAGCTGCCTGTGTATACGTAGGTTGCATCAACTGCCTGGGGATCCTAGGTTGCATCAACTGCCTGTGTATACCTAGGTTGCATCAACTTCCTGGGTATACCTAGGTTGCATCAGCTGCCTGGGTATACCTAGGTTCCATCAATTGCCTGGGTATACCTAGATTGTATCAGCTGCCTGGATATACCTAGGTTGCATCTACTGCCTGGATATACCTAGGTTGTATCAGCTGCCTGGGTATACCTAGGTTCCATCAATTGCCTGGGTATACCTAGATTGTATCAGCTGCTTGGGTATACCTAGATTGTATCAATTGCCTGGGTATACCTAGATTGTATCAGCTGCCTGGGTATAACTAGGTTGCATCAACTGCCTCCGTATACATAGGTTGCATCAACTGCCAGGTTATACCTAGGTTGCATCAACTGCCTGAGTATACATAGGTTGCATCAACTGCTTGGCTTTACGTAGGTTGCATCAACTGCCTGGGTATAGCCAAGGTTGCATCACTGCCTGGCTATATTTAGGTTGCATCAACTGCCTGGCTTTACCTAGGTTGTATCAACTGCCTGGGTAAACCTAGGTTGCATCAACTGCCTGGCTATACCTAGGTTGCAACAACTGCCTGGGTATACCTAGGTTGCATCTACTGCCTGGGTATACCTAGGTTGCGTCATCTGCCTGGATATACCTAGGTTGCATCAACTGCCTGGTAATACCTAGGCTGCATCAGCTGCCTGAGTACACCTAGGTTTCATCAACTGCCTGGGTATACCTAGGTTGCATCAATTGCCTGATTATACCTAGGTTGCATCAACTGCCTAGGTTGCATCAACTGCCTGACTATACCTAGGTTGCATCAACTGCTTGGGTATACCTAGGTTGCTTCAGCTGCCTGGCTATACCTAGGTTGTATCAGCTGCCTGGGTATAACTAGGTTGTATCAGCTGCCTGGGTATACCTAGATTGCATCAATTGCCTTGGTATTCCTAGATTGTATCAGCGACATTGGTATACCTAGGTTGCATCAACTGCCTGGGTATACCTACGTTGTATCAGCTGCCTGGGTATACCTAAGTTCCATCAATTGCCTGGGATACCTAGATTTTATCAGATGCCTGGGTATACCTAGGTTGCATCAACTGCCTAGGTATACCTAGGTTGCATTAGCTGTGCCTGGGTATTCCTAGTTTGCATCAACAGCCTGGGTATACCTAGGTTGCATCAAGTGCCTGGATATACATAGGTTGCATCATCCGCGTGGGTTGCATCAACTGCCTGAGTATACCTAGGTAGCATCAACTGCCTGGATATACTTAGTTTGCATCAGCTGCCTGGGTGTACCTAGGTGGCATCAACTGCCTGGGTATACCTGGGTTGCATCAATTGCCTCGGTTATATCAGCTGCCTGGGTATACCTAGGTTGTATCAGCTGCCTATGTATAACTAGGTTGCATCAACTGCCTGGGTATACCTAGATTGTATCAGCTGCCTGGGTATACATAGGTTGCATCAACTGCCTGGATATACCTAGGTTGAATCAGCTACCTGGGTATACCTAGGTTGCATCAACTGCCTGGGTATACCTAGATTGTATCAGCTGCCTGGGTATACCTGGGTTGCATCAACTGCCTTGGTTTACCTAGTTTGCATCAGCTGCCTGTGTATACGTAGGTTGCATCAACTGCCTGGGGATCCTAGGTTGCATCAACTGCCTGTGTATACCTAGGTTGCATTAACTTCCTGGGTATACCTAGGTTGCATCAATTCCCTGGGTATACCTAGGTTGTATCATCTGCCTGGGTATACCTAGGTTGTATAAACTGCCTGGGTATACCTAGATTGCATCAATTGCCTGGATATACCTAGGTTGCATCAACTGCCTAGGTGTACCTAGGATGCATCACTGCCTGGCTATACTTAGGTTGCATCAAGTGCCTGGCTATACATAGTTTACATCAACTGCCTGGGTATACCTAGGTTTCATCAACTGCCTGGCGATACCTAGTTTGTATCAACTGCTTGGGTATACCTAGGTTGCATCAACTGCCTGTGTATACTTAGGTTGTATCAAATGCCTGGATATACCTAGGTTGCATCCACTGCTTGGGTATACCTAAATTGCATCAGCTGCATAGGTATACCTAGTTGCATGCCTGGGTTGCTTCAACTGCCTGGTTATACCTAGGTTGCAACAACTGCCTGAGTATACCTAGGTTGCATTTACTGCCTGGCTATACCTAGGTTGCATCAACTGCCTGTGTTTAGCCTAGGTTGCATCACTGCCTGGCTATATTTAGGTTGCATCAACTGCCTGGCTATACTTAGGTTGCATCAACAGCCTGAGTAAACCTAGATTGCAACAACTGCCTGGGTATACCTAGGTTACTTCAACTGCTTGGGTATACCTAGGTTGCATCAGCTGCCTGGATATACATAGGTTGCATTAAATGCCTGGGTATACCTAGGTTGCATCAGCTGCCTGGGTACACCTAGGTTTCATCAACTGCCTGGGTATACCTAGGTTGCATCAATTGCCTGGGTATACCTAGGTTGCATCAACTGCCTAGGTTGCATCAACTGCCTGAGTATTTCTAGGTTGCATCAACTGCCTGGGTATACCTAGGTTGCATCAGATGCCTGGATATACCTAGGTTGATCAACTGTCTGTGTATACCTAGGTTGCATCAATTGCCTGGGTATAGCTAGGTTGTATCAGCCGCCTGGGTATACCTAGATTGAATCAATTGCCTGGGTATACCTTGATTGTATCAGCTGCCTGGGCATACATAGGTTGCATCAACTGCCTGAGTATACCTAGGTTGATGAATCAGCTACCTGGGTATACCTAGGTTGCATCAACTACCTGGGTATACCTAGATTGTATCAGCTGCCTGGGTATACCTAGGTTGCATCAACTGCCTAGGTGTACCTAGGATGCATCACTGCCTGGCTATACTTAGGTTGCATCAAGTGCCTGGCTATACATAGTTTACATCAACTGCCTGGGTATACCTAGGTTTCATCAACTGCCTGGCGATACCTAGTTTGTATCAACTGCTTGGGTATACCTAGGTTGCATCAACTGCCTGTGTATACTTAGGTTGTATCAAATGCCTGGATATACCTAGGTTGCATCCACTGCTTGGGTATACCTAAATTGCATCAGCTGCATAGGTATACCTAGTTGCATTCCTGGGTTGCTTCAACTGCCTGGTTATACCTAGGTTGCAACAACTGCCTGAGTATACCTAGGTTGCATTTACTGCCTGGCTAAACCTAGGTTGCATCAACTGCCTGTGTATAGCCTAGGTTGCATCACTGCCTGGCTATATTTAGGTTGCATCAACTGCCTGGCTATACTTAGGTTGCATCAACAGCCTGAGTAAACCTAGATTGCAACAACTGCCAGGGTATACCTAGGTTACTTCAACTGCTTGGGTATACCTAGGTTGCATCAGCTGCCTGGATATACATAGGTTGCATTAAATGCCTGGGTATACCTAGGTTGCATCAGCTGCCTGGGTACACCTAGGTTTCATCAACTGCCTGGGTATACCTAGGTTGCATCAATTGCCTGGGTATACCTAGGTTGCATCAACTGCCTAGGTTGCATCAACTGCCTGAGTATTTCTTGGTTGCATCAACTGCCTGGGTATACCTAGGTTGCATCAGATGCCTGGATATACCTAGGTTGATCAACTGTCTGTGTATACCTAGGTTGCATCAATTGCCTGGGTATAGCTAGGTTGTATCAGCCGCCTGGGTATACCTAGATTGAATCAATTGCCTGGGTATACCTTGATTGTATCAGCTGCCTGGGTATACCTAGGTTGCATCAACTGTCTGTAGGTTGTATCAGCTTCCTGGGTATAGTTAGGTTGCATCACCTGCCTGTGTATACCTAGGTTGCATCAATTGCCTGAGTATACCTAGTATGCATCAGATGCCTGGCTATACCTAGGTTGCATCCATTGCCTGTGTATACTTAGATTACATCAGCTACCAGGGTATACCTAGGTTGCATCAACTGCCTGGTTATACCTATGTTGCATCAGCTGTCTGGGTATACCTAGGTTGCATCAACTGCCTGGGTATACCTAGGTTTAATCAGCTACCTGGGTATACCTAGGTTGCATCAACTGCCTTGGTATACCTAGATTGTATCAGCTGCCTGGATATACCTAGGTTGCATCAACTGCATGGGTATACCTAGGATTGCCTGGGTTGTATCATCTGCCTGGGTATACGTAGGTTGTATCAGCTGCCTGGGTATACCTAGATTGCATCAATTTCCTGGGTATACCTAGATTGTATCTGTGCCTGTGTATACCTAGTTTGCAACAACTGCCTGGGTATACCTAGATTGTATCAGCTGCCTGGGCATACATACGTTGCATCAACTGCCTGGGTATACCTAGGTTGAATCAGCTACCTGGGTATACCTAGGTTGCATCAACTGCCTGGGTATACCTAGATTGTATCAGATGCCTGGGTATACCTAGGTTGCATCAACTGCCTGGGTATACGTAGGTTGCATCAACTGCCTGGGTATACCTAGGTTGCTTCAACTGCCTGTGTATACTTAGGTTGATTCAACTGCGTGGGTATACCTAGATTGTATCAGATGCCTTGGTATACCTAGGTTGCATTAACTGCCTGGGTATACCTAGGTTGTATCAGCTGCCTGGATATACCTAGGTTCCATCAATTGCCTGGGTATACCTTAATTGTATCAGCTGCCTGGGTATACCTAGGTTGCATCAGCTGTCTGAGTATACCTAGGTTGTATCAGCTTCCTAGGTATACCTAGGTTGCATCAGCTGCCTGGGTATACCTAGGTTGCATCAATTGCCTGAGTATACCTAGTATGTATCAGATGCCTGGCTATACCTCGGTTGCATCCATTGCCTGTGTATTCTTAGTTTACATCAGCTGCCTGGGTGGGTATACCTAGGTTGCATCAACTGCCTGGGTATACCTATGTTGCATCAACTGCCTAGATATACCTAGATTGCATCAACTGCTTGGGTATACCTAGGTTGCATCAACTGTCTGAATATACCTAGGTTGTATCAGCTTCCTGGGTATACTTAGGTTGCATCAGCTACCAGGGTATACCTAGGTTGCATCAATTGCCTGAGTATACCTAGTATGCATCAGCTGCCTGGCTATACCTAGGTTGCATCCATTGCCTGTATATTGTTAGGTTACATCAGCTGCCTGGGTATACCTAGGTTGCATCAACTGCCTGGGTATACCTATGTTGCATCAGCTGTCTGGGTATACCTAGGTTGCATCACCTGCCTGGGTATACCTAGGTTGCATCAACAGCCTGGGTATACCTTGGTTGCATCAACTGTCTGGTTATACATAGGTTGCATCGACTGCCTGACTATATCTAGGTTGCATCAGCCGCCTGGGTATAACTAGATTGCATCAATTGCCTGGGTATACCTAGATTGTATCAGCTGCCTTGGTATACCTAGTTTGCATTAACTGCCTGGGTATACCTAGGTTGTATCAGCTGCCTGGGTATACCTAGGTTCCATCAATTGCCTGGGTATACCTTGATTGTATCAGCTGCCTGGGTATACCTAGGTTGCATCAACTGTCTGAGTATACCTAGGTTGTATCAGCTTCCTGGGTATACTTAGGTTGCATCAGCTGCCTGGGTATACCTAGGTTACATCAATTGCCTGAGTATACCTAGTATGCATCAAATGCCTGGCTATAACTCGGTTGCATCCATGGCCTGTGTATTCTTAGGTTACATCAGCTGCCTGGGTAAACCTAGGTTGCATCAACTGCCTGGGTATACCTATGTTGCATCAGCTGTCTGGGTATATCTAGGTTGCATCAACTGCCTGGGTATACCTAGGTTCTATCAATTGCCTGGCTATACCTAGGTTGCATCCATTGCCTGTGTATACTTAGGTTACATCAGCTGCCTGGGTATACCTAGTATGCATCAACTGCCTGGGTATACCTATGTTGCATCATCTGTCTGGGAATACCTAGGTTGCATCCACTGCTTGGGTATGCCTAATTGCATCATCTACGTGGGTATACCTAGGTTGCATCAATTGCCTGTGTATACCTTGCTTGCATCAAACGCCTGGGTATACCTAGTTTGCATCAATTGACTGGCTATACCTAGGTTGCATCAACTGCCTGAGTATATCTAGGTTGCATCAACTGCCTGGTATACCTAGGTTGTATCAACTGCCTGGCTATACCTAGGTTGCATCAGCTGCATGGGTATACCTAGATTGTATCAGCTGCTTGGGTATACCTAGGTTGCATCAACTGCATGGGTATACCTAGGTTGCATCAGCTGCCTGGGTATACGTAGGTTGCATCAATTGCCTGTGTATACCTAGGTTGCATCATCTGCCTGGGTATACCTAGGTTGAATCAACTGCCAGGGATTGCCTGGGTATACCTAGATTGTATTATCTTCCTGGGTATACCTAGGTTGTATCAGCTACCTAGGTGGTATCAGCATACCTAGATTCCATCAATTGCCTGGGTATACCTAGATTGTATCAGCTGCCTGGGTATACCTAGGTTGCATCAACTGTCTGAGTATACCTAGGTTGTATCAGCTTCCTAGGTATACTTAGGTTGCATCAGCTGCCTGGGTATACCTAGGTTGCATCAATTGCCTGAGTATACCTAGTATGCATCAGATGCCTGGCTATACCTCGGTTGCATCTATTGCCTGTGTATCCTTAGGTTACATCAGCTGCCTGGGTATACCTAGGTTGCATCAACTGCCTGGGTATACCTATGTTGCATCAGCTGTCTGGGTATACCTAGGTTGTATCCACTGCTTGGGTATACCTAATTGCATCATCTACCTGCATATACCTAGGTTGCATCAACTGCCTGGTATACATAGGTTGTATCAACTGCTTGGTATATCTAGGTTGCATCAGCTGCGTGGGTATACCTAGGTTGCATCAACTGACTGGGTATACCCAGGTTGGATCAACTGCCTGTATATACCTTGGTTGCATCAACTGTCTGGGTATACATAGGTTGCACCAACTGCCTGAGTATATCTAAGTTGCATCAACTGCCTGGGTATACCTAGATTGCATCAGCTGCCTTGGTATACCTAGGTTGTATCATCTGCCTGGGTATACCTAGGTTGTATCAGCTGCCTGGGTATACCTAGATTGCATCAATTGCCTGGGTTTACCTAGATTGTATCAGCTGCCTGTGTATACCTAGGTTGCATCAACTGCCTGGGTATACCTAGATTGTCTCAGCTGCCTGGGCATACATAAGTTGCATCAACTGCCTGGGTATACCTAGGTTATTGATTCAGCTTCCTAGGTTTACCTAGGTTGCATCAACTGCCTGGGTATACCTAGATTGTATCAGCTGCCTGGGTATACCTAGGTTGCATCAACTGCAAGGGTATACCTAGGTTGAATCAGCTGCCTGGGTATACGTAGGTTGCATCAACTGCCTGGGTATACCTAGGTTGCTTCAACTGCCTGTGTATACCTAGGTTGATTCAACTGCCTGGGTATCCTAGGTTTTATCAACTGCCTGGGTGTACCTAAGTTGCATCACTGCCTGGCTATACTTAGGTTGCATCAAGTGCCTGACTATACATAGTTTGCATCAACTGCCTGGGTATACCTAGGTTGCATAAACTGCCTGGCTATACCTAGTTTGCAACAACTGCCTGGGTATACCTAGGTTGTATCAACTGCCAGGGTATACCTAGGTTGCATCAAATGCCTGGATATACCTAGGTTGCATCAACTGCTTGGGTATACCTAAATTACATCAGCTGCATAGGTATACCTAGTTGCATCAACTGCCTGGGTATCCCTAGAATGCATCAACTGCCTGGTTTTACCTAGATTACATCAACTGCCTGAGTATACCTAGGTTGCATTAACTGCCTGGCTATACCGAGGTTGCATCAACTGCCTGTGTATAGCCTAGGTTGTATCACTGCCTGGCTATATTTAGGTTGCATCAACTGCCTGGCTATACCTAGGTTGCATCAACTGCCCGGGTAAACCTAGGTTGCATCAACTACCTGGCTATACCTAGGTTGAATCAACTGTCTCTTTACACCTAGGTTGCATCAACTGTCTGAGTATACCTAGATTGTATCAGCTGCCTGGGTATACCTAGGTTGCATCAACTACATGGGTATACCTAGGTTGCATCGATTAATAATATGTGCAAATGGAGTCTCTTTGTATGCACCTGTGACAGGATCAACAAAATGCTGGGAATTGTTTACCGTAAGGTGTGTATATCCAACTTGATTGAGACTCGTATAGGCTCTCCACTCATCTGTATGAATCTCTGTGCCAGGAAGCACATACCTCTGGATTACAAGGATGGGCGTGTTGGCATCACAGCAAGGCACAACAGCAAGAAACACTTTATTGGTGCTACGTTCTATTCCTCCTAGACCCACTTCCCATTCGTGATTCGGCTACTATTATATTTCCTTTTGCTTCGTCACTTTCAACAACAGTGCCCGGACCTCCAAGCATGTCAGGATGACTGTCATGATATTGGACACATACTTGTAAAGAGTGAGGGCAATGAAACATAATGGATTTAATTATTACTATTATAGCCCTAGCCTTATTATAGCCCTAGCCTAGCCCTATCTCTCGTAGGAAGTGGCAGCAGTCTCAACACTTGTGTGTTCAGCAATCTCAACCCACTTCCTAATCTTAATCTCCTGGATTTCCTCTGCCGACAGATAGGTGATCTCTAGGATCTTCTCCAGCGATAGGTGACTGCCTTCAAACCATGAAGCATGACGAATGGACCGCTTCTTCCGGCAGTTTCTGTCTGGGCACCTTCTCCCCTCCTATTTCTGATTCAGCCAATTATGTCCACATTGCTGTTTGGACTTTAGATATGTTCTATCAGATCGCAAGCTGCTCACAGTTTCAGCTCAGGCCAAGACGTGCTCGCGCTGCTATAACTGCAAGCTCCGCCTCTCATTAACCTTGGTTGCATTCCGTATGCTCGAAAGAAACGATTGTTTACGCTTAATTAGCTAACTGCTGTTAAGGAAGGACAGTTGCATTTTTTGGGGGGAGAGTGACCCACATGTATTTTCCCCCTTTTTTCTTCTTGTGTTTACCACTTTATAACTCCATAGATTCCGTAAACTTCATGGTATGGACTTGATATTAGCTCAAAATATAGGTCTCTCTTTGTGATCTCTGTTGATACTAAAAAAAATTTACAAGTATAACTATAGCCAAGTTACCCGAGTTACGAGTGGAGGGAACCTCAAAAACCTGAATGCCCGCATAAATATCTCCAGATTCACATTAATTAATTAATTTATTATTATTATTATTCTTTATATTTTTGGGTTATTTATTTATTTAATTGTTACTATTAGTTTATTATTTAAAATAAAAAATTCTCTTTTTTCTTTCCACATCTGGTTAACGTGCTAGACGCGCGTGCCAAATTGTGATTTTGTAGTATGTGGTGGATTGCTAGCTACCGGTATATAGCAGGCTCATACGAGTCTTAGCATCTCAATGAAGGCTAGAGCATATAGTCGAAACATCGAGAGAATACAATTTCAAGTTGATTATGAGAAGATTATTGTAGATTATTGTAAACATGAATTTTCCAGATTTATAGTACTTTGTGTATGTAGATATTGACCACATTTCCTTAGCTGGCTCTGTATTCAGAGACACATGGAGAGATTTTATAATAACACGGTAGCCAGTCATGTTCAGAACAGGGAGACATTCATGACAAGAAGTTTAAAAAAATGCAAGACAAGTATATGTGATACGATCTGAGAAAAGAGCCCACTTCAGCCCCCCAAAAAAATCTGTATTATTGTCATGAGGTTAAAGGTCAAGGATAGCTAAGTAGAATGGTAATAGAATTGTGCCTTGATCTAATGCTATTCCAAAGTTATACACAGTTTTGCTTCCATTCTTCACTACACGACATACGCGTAACTACGTGTCACGCATTGATGACGTCACGTTTTTAATCATACCACGACCCGTACCGGAAGTAGTTTTTTTCTTTTGTGATCTAGGCAACGCTAAGCCATGGCGCTACCCTGTTAAATAGCTGGGACAAAGGGAGAAGAACTTCTTGGCATCTTGTGAAAGGTATGGTGTAGTCTTAGTTTATTATTAGCTACACCCTGGCTAGCTACAAGTTAACTGTTTAGAATTTTGTTTATTGTTTCGAGGGCTAGCATCTTCAAGTTATAGGCTCACCAATCTATCTTTTTATCGTCGTCTCTATAGGGTCCAACTGAGTTTTTGCACCTTTACTACTTTGTTTAAACTAAATTACACCCTAGCTACACAAGTCAGATTTTTTGTTGTTTTGAGAGCTAGTTATAGGGGTCCAAGTGAGTTTCTGCACCTTCACTACTTTATTTTACCTTTTGTTTTGGATTAGTAGCTAAGCTAAAAGTGTAGTTTGATTGAGTGGCTAGTGCTGACAGCAGTAGATAATCCTGGTTATCTTTGTAATGGTTATAGCAAGGACATAAAAATTAAATTAGCAAGGATAAAATTAGCAAGGAGAAGGTAGTGAGTAGCTAAGTGAAAGAATGCTGACGTCATGGTTCTGGGCATGACCTGCTGTTGTGTCCTACTTTCTTGCAGGTCGTGCACGTGCGGACCCTTTTTGTCGGTGGTGCTGATGTGGTCGAGTTCTCCACATTGTCGGAAATGGCATTCCCTGACAGACAAGTGAGAGAGGAAGTAGTACAAGTTAATGAATTACTACTACAAACCATGCCATATATGGACCGGAGTATATTTAACTCACCGGGTAAAGTTATTTATAACTGACCAATACTAAAACCACAGACCGGAAGAGAGAGCGCTAGAGAGAGCTAGAGAGAGCTAGGAGAGTAGCTTGAATTTGTTAGTTGTTGGACACTGAGTTTGTAAATGTTGTGATGAGATTCTTTTTGGCAGTATTGTTATATGCACTAAGAAGTGTTTATTAATCTCAAGTGGTCATTTGGGCTTGTAAGGAGAAAGCACTTGCTGGTTCACCTGAGTGAGAGGTGAATCAGAAGTGTCAGTAACTATAAGTCGGCGAGGATCTGTTTGGAGAGACTAAGTGTGACACTCTCAAGGAAAGCATTTCTGACATTTGGTGGCAGTGGTGGGATCCAAAGGAATTGGATCACGGACCAAGGCATCAGCTACAACAGAGTAACTGGTTGGTTTAATTTTTTTAAATTATAATAATAATAATTCTTTTTTTTTTTGCTAGCGGGAGCACGGTTGGGCGTAAGCTAAGCAACCTGAAAACCCTCTCCTAACTATTTAGGAAATTCACATTATAATTTTTGTGTGGAGGAATTGAGTTGGGAGATGTCGGAGGACCGAGACCGAGCTCGCCCAGTACGTCGCCTCCGCAGTGATATACCAGAGCTGGAGACAGGGGCTCAACCACACGATCCAATGGCCCAATTCCTGCGATATATGCAGCAGACGGAGGAGGCTAGAGACGCCAGAGAGCTGAGGCAAGCACAGGCGTGGGAGGAGAGACTAACCCGGATGGCAAATAACCTCCATCCACCACAACCGGCAATTCCAGCAGCTCTCCCACCCCGTCTACCCCGGCTCGCCCTCAATAAGTACCAAGAAGGAGTGGATGACATGGGGGCATTTATAGAGACCTTTGAGGTGACAGCTGCAGTGGCTGGCTGGCCCAGAGCACAGTGGAGTGTGTATCTCCGGGGCTCTCTCTCTGGACAGGGACTGACTGCGGTGTCAACACTCAGCGCTCAGGACCAGAATGATTATGGAGAAGTGAGGAGGGTGTTGTTAAGTACCTATAGTATATCCATAGAGACCTATCGTAGGCAAGTGTTTGAGACACCTTTCGACAGTGATAAACCGGATAAGTGGTTCCGATCACACCGGCAATCATTGAGGAAGTGGGTGGAGGCATCTGGGATGCTTGTGCTTGACCTCATAGCCCAGGAGTTAGCATTACAACGGTTGCCAAGGTGGTTGCAGCAGCCGATGTGCAACCTAGATATACCCACATATGAGGGATTGAACACAGCTGTGGTTATGCATTTAACGGGAGGTGGAATTCCAAAAACGACCCTTACCCAATAGGGAGAGAGAAAATGTACAACAACCCTTACCCACTCACACCACACCCAACCGTCAGAGGGACCCTGACCCTAGACGTTTACCACTGGGGGATAAGCGGACCACCCCCACAACCACGACAACCACACACCCCAGAGACTCAAGTAGGATTGAGTGCTTCCGGTGTGGGCAGATTGGGCACTTCCGTCGAACTGTAAAGTCAAGATCGAGGGGGATGCCCGGTGTTGTTCGACCTTCCCGCAAGAAGGAAAGCGAGGGAACAACTGGACCAAGGAGGTCACAGTGAATGGACAGGAGAGGATAGCCCTACTGGATACGGGCTGTACCAAGTCCATGGTGCACCCGCGTTGTGTGCAAGAAAAGGATAAGCTGGGGTGGACGATCTCGTACGCCACCACCAGTCACACCAAGCAGGACTTCCCGGTGGCTAGGATAGAGCTGACTGTGGACGGGAGAAAGACCGAAATGGCTGTTGGAGTTTCTCAGGGCTTGAATGTGGACATGTTGTTGGGACAGGACATCCCCCGTTTTCGAAGACTGTTGAAGGAGGTCTTTACGGAAGAAATGACCGGAGGCGAGCCAACCGAAACAGCCCTGGCCATGACGCGAGCGAGCCAGAAGAAAGAGGAGACCGAACAAAGAAGGCTGTCAGCACTTCAGGAGGAGGAAGGGGCTGAAGTCACGGGTCTCCAATCGTACCAAACATTGGGTGAAATATATGTATTTGAGGATGACATGTTTGTAACCCCTACCCAGGAACCGACAGTGACCGTTGTCCTGATGATGACGAGAAAACCCTGGAGCAGATTTCTCCATCCCAGTTGCGTACTCTCCAGTTGGTGGACCAGACTCTCATAGACTGGCGCCACCAGGCTGACGTGGACGGGGGAGACTTCTGCTGGAACAAAGGTCTTTTACACAAAAAACCGGAAAAGGGTGAGGAAAAACCTCTGTTGGTTGTACCCCAGACATGCAGGAGTGAGGTACTACGGACAGCACACTGTTCACCGACAGCGGGTCACTTTGGTGAGGCACGGACTCTGGACCTTTTGAGGAGGAGGGTCACGTGGCCGAGGATGGCGACTGATGTAAAGGAGGCCTGCCGATCGTGACCGGTTTGTCAGCTGGCGGCACCAGCATCTCTACCAACAGCACCGTTGAGACCATTACCTCTCATCCAGACGCCGTTCAGACGAATAGCCATGGACATATTCGGACCCCTCAAGAGGACAAGGTCAGGGAATAGGTGGGTACTTGTTATTGCCGACTATGCGACAAAGTGGCCTGAAGCCTAAATGTTACATCTATGGAAGTTGTACAATGTTTAATCGAGGTAACGTCACGACTAGGTGTCCCTGAGGAAGTATTGACGGACAATGGGGCTAATTTTGTCTCCAAGATGATGAAGAAGTTCTGCACGAAGACCGGAATCAAACAGATACGGACCTCCCCATACCATCTCCAGACTGACGGGATGGTCGAACGCTTCAATGCTACAATGAAGCGCCTCTTGCGGAAACTCACGCAAAAAGGCTCGAGTGAGTGGGACGAGTACCTCTCCTTTGTGCTGTGGGCGTTTCGAGGCACCGTGCACAAGTCGACCAGGTTCTCACCCTACGAGCTTTTGTTCGGACGCAAGATGAGGACTACCCTGAACGTCTTGATCGATCAGTGGACCCAGGAAGAAATGGAGGAAGGTATGGAGTCAACCGAATACCTAAAGCAGTTACGAGAATGCATGGCTGTCGTACGGGAGTTCGCCAGTTGCATGGAAGGACTTAGTAAAGAGTCGTACAAACGTCAACATGACAAGAAGGCGAAACCTAGGGAGGTTGACGAGGGAGACTACGTCCTAGTCTTTCAACCGAAATATTTCAACTAGCTCCACAATGAGTGGAGGGGGCCTGTAATCATTACGAAGAAGATATCCTCAGTAACTTATGAGGTGGATATGGGCCATGGCAGGAAGCCGCTGCGACGCTTCCATGTGAACAGCATGAAACGCTGGAACTCTCCCACTGGAGCAGTACTCTTCGCACACGAAGATGCTGATGGCCAGGTGGAGGAAGAACAGACAACTGAGGAAGACAACCTGAAAGAAAAACAGAGAGAACAACTAGAGCAGTTGAAACGGGAGTATGCAGATGTCATCAGTGACATACCCGGGAAGACAACATGGGCAGAACATATTATCGAAACAGAGGGAGCCAGTCCAATCAAATTTCTGCCCTACAGACTACCTCATACCTCACATGAGTTCCTGAGAACCGAGATAAAGGAGCTTATGGGGAGAGGCATCATTCGACTGTCCCGGAACCCCTGGGCCGCCCCAGTGGTTCTGGTGCCGAAGAAGGACGGGGGTCAACGACTATGCGTGGACTATCGCAAACTGAACCTAATCACGAGGGCCGACCCTTACCCTCTCCCTAGGATCGAGGCGCAGGCCAAGTTCATCACTGCCCTAGACCTCACAAAGGGCTACTGGCAGGTGCCAGTAGCAAAAGAAAGTATCGCAAAGACAGCCTTTGTAACCCAATGGGGGAAGTTTGAGTTCTTGAACATGCCTTTTGGGTTGGTGGCTGCCCCTTCCACGTTCCAACGGTTGATGGACCGAGTACTGTACTGGAAGGAGGGCACGACTTTACAGCTGCCTATCTGGACGATGTGTTAGTGAGAAGTGAGACCTGGAAGGATCACCTGCGCCATTTGCGATGGGTGATGGACCGTCTAAAAGAAGCTGGGCTCACCATCAAGGAAAAGAAGTGCAAATTTGCAGTGAATACTTGCGAGTATTTGGGATACGTCATCGGAAATGGACGAGTATTACCACAGGAAGCCAAAATCAGAGCAGTGAGAAATTTCAAACAGCCCAAAACAAAGACAGATGTGAGGGCATTCCTTGGGTTGAGTGGATATTACCGTAGATTCATCCCAAAGTTCGCAGAGATCGCCACTCCCCTTACCAACTTAACGAAAAAGACGGAACCCAACGTAGTAGTGACCTGGACGGCAAAGACAGAACAAGCATTCGAGATGTTGAAGTCGAGTTTAATTAACTACCCGATTCTGAGAACTCCGAACTGGTCACGACCGTTTACTCTACAAACGGACGCCTCAGACACAGGCTTAGGATTCATCTTATCACAAAATGATGAATATGGAGAAGAACATCCGATCGCATTTGGATCGCGAAAACTGCTCGAAAGGGAAACTCGATATTCGACCATCGAGAAGGAGGCCCTAGCAATTATCACAGGGATTGAGCACTATCGAATTTATCTAGAGGGAACGCTGTTTACGGTTGTAACCGATCACAACCCTTTGACCCAGTTGGCTAAAATCAAGGATAGCCATGGATGTATCGGACGTTGGTCTCTAACTCTACAACCCTACATGTACACCGTAGTGCATTGTAGCAGCAAAGCAAACACCAACGCCGACGGGCTTTCGAGAGAACCTAGTGGTTCTCACCATAAGAAGGGGGGAGTGTCGGAAATGGCATTCCCTGCCAGACAAGTGAGAGAGGAAGTAGTACAAGTTAATGAATTACTACTACAAACCATGCCATATATGGACCGGAGTATATTTAACTCACCGGGTAAAGTTATTTATAACTGACCAATACTAAAACCACAGACCGGAAGAGAGAGAGCTAGAGAGAGCTAGAGAGAGCTAGGAGAGTAGCTTGAATTTGTTAGTTGTTGGACACTGAGTTTGTAAATGTTGTGATGAGATTCTTTTTGGCAGTATTGTTATATGCACTAAGAAGTGTTTATTAATCTCAAGTGGTCATTTGAGCTTGTAAGGGGAAAGCACTTGCTGGTTCACCTGAGTGAGAGGTGAATCAGAAGTGTCAGTAACTATAAGTCGGCGCGGATCTGTTCGGAGAGACTAAGTGTGACACTCTCAAGGAAAGCATTTCCGACACACATCCTCATCAACCACTGGTGAGCAGCTCGACTGGATGGCTTTAGAAAAGATGATGGTTTGGGGCATGTTATGTCTTTGTCCTTCTCCGGACAGAACTGTCGGATGCTGTCAAATAAACTGTTGTTCTGGAGACAAACCTTTGGCGGGAATGATGTGTGGCATATCTGTGACTGTTGATGTCCAGCAATGTTTGGCAAGCACAAACCGGTTTTGTACAGTGTCTGAACGCTCCTTTGCTGTCATTGTGCCTGGATCGGATGAACTGAATATGAATTGTTTGAAACGCTTTATTCATGAGAAATTCTTCAAATGTGAAGCAAAGAAGTCTGTCCAATTGAAGCAAGGAATGATGGTGGTCAATTCACACCACTTCTGCTTGAACTCCTATTTGACATCACACACACACACAATATCTGATTTATATCACCATTTTTTGGTAAGCATGATGTTTTAATTGTATACACCTGCATTTAGCTCACTATGTCACCACGCTGTCTATTCGAAAACTGAAGGGCGTGCCCATATTTTCATTCCATGCCCGCGGTAGCTTCGCGTGGCTTCTCTATTTTTTAAACTTTTTCTAACTGCTCGCTCGAATGGAAGGAAGCCCTTGTTGGCCTTAAAACTTTGCACAAAGATAGAGCAATAACCCAAGATACCTCTGAGGTAAGTTATGAAAATATCATGAATCATAACCTTGGTAGCTATTTCAGGTCCTAGTGCAAGATCATTTTTTGGGCGAAGTGGGCCCTTTTCT
The DNA here is from genome assembly GCA_028752905.1 of Cladorhizidae sp. MBARI D1340-BT2. Classification (NCBI taxonomy): domain Eukaryota; kingdom Metazoa; phylum Porifera; class Demospongiae; order Poecilosclerida; family Cladorhizidae; species Cladorhizidae sp. MBARI D1340-BT2. The sequence goes on along the minus strand of JAQNBH010000011.1, from coordinate 28,710,124 downwards.
CAGATCGTACATATAGCAAACTTTTTTTAAAATTAATAATAAAATAATAAAATAAATGTTTTTAATGAAGTTATCCGAAAATTACCATACAATATATTATAAATATAATAATTATTTAATATTGAACTCCTTTAATATTGTATGTATATATATATATAACCGACAAGTAGAAGTACATATCTCTCCAGACATTCTGATAGGACTGTTACATCTACGGAAATGTTCTAAGGAGCATGATACAGACCAGAGTTCATAGCTTGGAACACACCAGAGTTCATGGCTTGATGCACACCAGAGTTCATGGCTTGATGCACACCAGAGTTCATGGCTTCCTACACACCAGAGTTCATGGCTTGATGCACACCAGAGTTCATGGCTTCCTACAAACCAGAGTTCATGGCTTGATGTACTCAAGAGTTCATGGCTTGGTACACACCAGAGTTCATGGCTTGAAACACACCACAGTTCATGGCTTGATTCATACCAGAGTTCATGGCTAGATGCACATCAGAGTTCATGTCTTGCTACACACCAGAGTTCATAGCTTGATACAGACCAGAGTTCATATCTTGATATCCACCAGAGTTCATGGCTTGATACACACCATAGTTCATGGCTTGATGCAGAATTCATGGTTACTGACACCAGATTTCATGTCTTGATACACACCATAGTTCATGGCTTGATGCAGACCAGAGTTCATAGAGTTCATAACTTGCTGCTCACACGAAGTCATGGCTTGATGCACACCCGAGTTCATAGCTTGATGCACACCACAGTTTATGGCTAGAAGCACACCAGAGTTCATGCTTTATGCACACCAGAGTTCATGGCTTGATGCATACCAGAGTTCATAGCTTGATACAGACCAGAGTTCATGTCTTCCTACACACCAGAGTTCATGGCTTGCTACACACCAGAGTTCAAGTCTTGATGCATGCCAGAGTTCATGGCTTGATGCAGGCCAGAGTTCATGGCTTGCTACACACCAAAGTTCATAGCTTGATACCCACTAGAGTTCATAGTTGATAAACACCATAGTTCATTGCATGAATCATATCCGAGTTCATGCCTTGATGCACACCAAAGTTCATGGCATGATGCACACCAGAGTGCATGGCTTGATACACACAAGAGTTCATAGCACGATACACACCAGAATTCATGGCTTGATGCACACCAGAGTTCATAGAGTTGATCGCTTGCTGCACACCAGAGTTTATGGGTTTGATGCACACCAGAGTTAATAGCTTGATACATGCCTGAGTTCATGGCTTGATGCAAACCAGAGTTCATGGCTTGACACACACCAGAGTTCATAGCTTGATACACCAGAGTTCATGGCTTGGTACAGAGTTCATGACTGCTACACACTAGAGTTCATGTCTTGCTTCACACCAGAGTTCATAGCTTGATACATACCAGAGTTTATGGCTTGATGCGTGCCAGAGTTCATGGCTTGCTGCACATCAGATTTCATGGGTTGCTATACACCAGAGTTCTTGGCTTGATACCCACCAGAGTTCATTACTTGATGCACACCAAAGTTCATGGTTTGATGCATACCAGAGTTCATGGCTTGATGCACACCAGAGTTCATGGGTTGATACACGCCAGAGTTCAAGGCTTGATGTACACCAGAGTTGTTTATGGCTTGATGCACACCATAGTTCATGGCTTGATGCACACCAAAGTTCATGGCTTGATGCACACCAGAGTTCATGGCTTGACACACACCAGAGTTCATGGCTTGAGACACCAGAGTTCATGGCTTGATACAGAGTTCATGACTGCTACACACCAGAGTTCATGTCTTGCTACACACCAGAGTTCATGTTTTGCTACACCCCAGAATTCATAGCTTGATACACACCAGAGTTGATGGCTTGATGCATGCCAGAGTTCATGGCTTGCTGAACGCAATCTTGAGTTCATGGCTTGCCACACACCAGCATTCATAGCTTCATACCCACCAAAGTTCACGGCTTGATGCACACCAATTTTCATTGCACCAGAGTTTATGGCTTGCTGCAAACCAGAGTTCATGGCTTGAGACACCAGAGTTCATGGCCTGATACAGATTTCATGACTGCTACACACCAGACTTCATGGCACCCGAGTTCATCGCTTGATACAGACCAGAGTTCATAGTTTGATACCCGCCAGAGTTCATGGCTTGCTGCACACCAGAGTTCATGTCTTGTTACACACCAGAGTTCATATAGCTTGATATAGACTGGAGTTCATAGCTTGATACACACCAGAATTCATGTTTTGCTACACACCAGATTTCATAGCCTGATACAGACCAGAGTTCATAGCTTGGTACACACCAGAGTTCATGGCTTGATGCATACCAGAGTTCATAGCTTCCTACACACCAGAGTTCATGGCTTGATGCACACCAGCATTCATGGCTTCCTACAATCCAGAGTTCATGGCTTGATGCACCCAAGTGTTCATGGCTTCGTACACACCAGACAGAGTTCATGGCTTGAAACACACCAGAGTTCATTGGCATGATACACACCAGAGTTGATGGCTTGATGCACATCAGAGTTCATGTCTTGCTACACACCAGAGTTCATAGCTTGATACAGACCAGAGTTCATATCTTGATATCCACTAGATTTCATGGCTTGATACACACCAGAGTGCATAGCTTGATACACACTAGAGTTCATGGCTTGATGCGAACTTCTTGGTTACTGACACCAGAGTTCATGTCTTGACACACACCATAGTTCATGGCTTGATGCACACCAGAGTTCATAGAGTTCAACGCTTGCTGCACTCCCGAAGTCATGGCTTAAGGAAAAACCCGAGTTCATAGCTTGATGCACACCAGAATTTATGGCTAGAAGCATACCCGAGTTCATGGCTTTATGCACACCAGAGTTCATGGCTTGATGCACATCAGAGTTCATAGCTTGATACAGACCAGAGTTCATATCTTGATATCCACTAGATTTCATGGCTTGATACACACCAGAGTGCATAGCTTGATACACACCAGAGTTCATGGCTTGATGCGAACTTCCTGGTTACTGACACCAGAGTTCATGTCTTGACACACACCATAGTTCATGGCTTGATGCACACCAGAGTTCATAGAGTTCAATGCTTGCTGCACTCCCGAAGTCATGGCTTGATGCACACCCGAGTTCATAGCTTGATGCACACCAGAATTTATGGCTAGAAGCATACCCGAGTTCATGGCTTTATGCATACCAGAGTTCATGGCTTGATGCACAACAGAGTTCATAGCTTGATACAGACCAGAGTTCATAGCGTGATACACACCAGAGTTCATGTCTTGCCAGACACCAGAGTTCATAGCTTGATACGAACCAGAGTTCATAGCTTAAGAAACACCAGAGTTCATTGCTTGATGCACACCAGAGTTTATTGCTTGATGCACCAGAGTTCATGGCTTGATGCACACCAGAGTTTATGGCTTGCTGTATACCAGAGTTCATGGCTTAAGACACCAGTGTTCATGGCTTGAAACAGAGTTCATGACTGCTACACACCAGACTTCATGGCTTGCTACACACCCGAGTTCATAGCTTGATACAGACCAGAGTTCATAGCTTGATACCCACCAGAGTTCATGGCTTGATGCACACCAAAGTATATGTCTTGCTACACACCAGATTTCATATAGCTTGATATAGACTAGAGTTCATAGCTTGATACACACCAGAATTCATGTTTTACAACACACTAGAGTTCATATCATTTCATACAGACCAGAGTTCATAGCTTGATACACACCAGAGTTCATAGCTTGATGCACACCAGTGTTCTTGGCTTGATGTACACCAGAGTTCATGGCTTGATGCATACCAGTGTTCATGGCTTGTTGTTACACACCAGAGTTCATGGCTTGACACACAAGAGTTCATGGCTTGCTGCACGCCAGAGTTCATGGCTTGCTGCACGCCAGAGTTCATGGCTTGATGCACCCAAGAGTTCATGGCTTGGTACACACCAGAGTTCATGGCTTGAAACACACCAGAGTTCATGGCATGATACACACCAGAGTTCATGGCTTGATGCACGTCAGAGTTCATGTCTTGCTACACACCATAGTTCAAAGCTTGGTACAGACCAGAGTTCATATCTTGATATCCACCAGAGTTCATGGCTTGATACACACTAGAATGCATAGCTTGATACACACCAGAGTTCATGGCTTGATGCGGAGTTCATGGTTACTGACACCAGATTTCATGTCTTGATACACACCATAGTTCATGGCTTGATGCACACCAGAGTTCATAGAGTTCATCACTTGCTGCACACACGAAGTCATGGCTTGATGCACACCCAAGTTCATAGCTTGATGCATACCAGAGTTTATGGCTAGAAGCACACCTGAGTTCATGGCTTTATGCACACCAGAGTTCATGGCTTGATGCACACCAGAGTTCATGGCTCGATGCAAACCAAAGTTCATGGCTTGATGCACACCAGAGTTCATGTCTTGCCAGACACCAGAGTTCATAGCTTGATATAGACCAGAGTTCATAGCTCTATACACACCAGAGTTCATGGCTTGCTACACACCAGAGTTCAAGGCTTGATGCACGCCGGAGTTCAAGGCTTGATGCAGGCCAGAGTTCATGGCTTGCTACACACCAAAGTTCATAGCTTGATACACACCAGAGTTCATGGCTTGATGCATGCCAGAGTTCATGGCTTGCTGAACGCAAGAGTTCATGGCTTGCCACACACCAGCGTTCATAGCTTCATACCCACCAAAGTTCATGGCTTGATGCACATCAAATTTCATTGCTTGAAGCACACCAGAGTTTATGGCTTGCTGCAAACCAGAGTTCATGGCCTGAGACACCAGAGTTCATGGCTTGATAAAGATTTCATGACTGCTACACACCAGACTTCATGGCTTGCTACACACCCGAGTTCATAGCTTGATTCAGACCTGAGTTCATAGTTTGATACCCGCCAGAGTTCATTGCATGGTGCACACCAGAGTTCATGTCTTACTACACACCAGAGTTCATATAGCTTGATATAGACTGGAGTTCATAGCTTGATACACACCAGTATTCATGTTTTGCTACACACCAGAGTTCATAGCTTGATACAGACCAGAGTTCATAGCTTGGTAGACACCAGAGTTCATGGCTTGATGCACACCAGAGTTCATGGCTTCCTAAACACCAGAGTTCATGGCTTGATGCACACCAGAGTTCATGGCTTCCTACAATCCAGAGTTCATGGCTTGATGCATCCAAGTGTTCATGGCTTGGTACACACCAGAGTTCATGGCTTGAGACACACCAGAGTTCATTGGCATGATACACACCAGAGTTCATGGCTTGATGCACATCAGAGTTCATGTCTTGCTACACACCAGAGTTCATAGCTTGATACAGACTAGAGTTAATATCTTGATATCCACCAGAGTTCAAGGCTTGATACACACCAGAGTGCATAGCTTGATACACACCAGAGTTCATGGCTTGATGCGATGTTCTTGGTTAATGACACCAGAGTTCATTTCTTGATACACACCATAGTTCATGGCTTGATGAACACCAGAGTTCATAGAGTTCATCGCTTGCTGCACTCCCATAGTCATGGCTAGATGCACACCCGAGTACATAGCTTGATGCACACCAGTATTCATGTTTTGCTACACACCAGAGTTCATAGCTTGATACAGACCAGAGTTCATAGCTTGGTACACACCAGAGTTCATGGCTTGATGCACACCAGAGTTCATGGCTTCCTAAACACCAGAGTTCATGGCTTGATGCACACCAGAGTTCATGGCTTCCTACAATCCAGAGTTCATGGCTTGATGCATCCAAGTGTTCATGGCTTGGTACACACCAGAGTTCATGGCTTGAAACACACCAGAGTTCATTGGCATGATACACACCAGAGTTCATGGCTTGATGCACATCAGAGTTCATGTCTTGCTACACACCAGAGTTCATAGCTTGATACAGACTAGAGTTCATATCTTGATATCCACCAGAGTTCATGGCTTGATACACACCAGAGTACATAGCTTGATACACACCAGAGTTCATGGCTTGATGCAATGTTCTTGGTTACTGATACCAGAGTTCATTTCTTGATACACACCATAGTTCATGGCTTGATGAACACCAGAGTTCATAGAGTTCATCGCTTGCTGCACTCCCATAGTCATGGCTAGATGCACACCCGAGTTCATAGCTTGATGCACACCAGAATTTATGGCTAGAAGCATAGACGATTTCATGGCTTTATGCACACCAGAGTTCATGGCTTGATGCACACCAAAGTTCATAGCTTGATACAGACCAGAGTTCATAGCTTAATACACACCAGAGTTCATGTCTTGCCAGACACCACAGTTTGTAGCTTGATACAGACCAGAGTTCATAGCTCTATACACACCAGAGTTCATGTCTTCCTACACACTAGAGTTCATGGCTTGCTACACACCAGAATTCAAGGCTTGATGCACGCCAGAGTTCATGGCTTGATGCAGGCCAGTGTTCATGGCTTGCTACACACCAAAGTTCATAGCTTGATACCCACAAGAGTTCATAGCTTGATAAACACCAGAGTTCATTGCTTGATGCACATCCGAGTTCATGCCTTGATGCACACCAAAGTTCATGGAATGATGTTCATGGCTTGATGCACATCAGAGTTCATGTCTTGCTACACACCAGAGTTCATAGCTTGATACAGACCAGAGTTCATATCTTGATATCCACCAGAGTGCATGGCTTGATACACACCAGAGTGCATGGCTGGATACACACCAGAGTGCATGGCTTGATATACACCAGAGACCATAGCTCGATACACACCAGAGTTCATGGCTTGATGCACACCAGAATTGATAGAGTTCATCACTTGCTGCACACCAGATTCAATGGCTTGAAACATACCAGAGTTAATGGCTTGATACACACCAGAGTTCATAGCCTGATACACAGCAGAGTTCATGGCTTGATGCACACCAGAGTTCATACGTGTAGCTTGATGCACACCACAGTTCATGGCTTGCTACACACCAAAGTTCATAGCTTGATACCAACCAGAGTTCATAGCTTGAGAAACACCAGAGTTCATTGATTTATGCACACCAGAGTTTATGGCTTGATGCACCAGAGTTCATGGCTTGATGCACACCGGAGTTCATGGCTTGCTGTACACCAGAGTTCATGGCTTAAGACACCAGAGTTCATGGCTTGAAACAGAGTTCATGACGGCTACACACCAGACTTCATGGCTTGCTACACACCTGAGTTCATAGCTTGATACAGACCAGAGTTCATAGCTTGATACCCACCAGAGTTCATGGCTTGATGCACACCAAAGTTCATGTCTTGCTAAGCAGAGTTCATATCGTTTGATAGAGACCAGAGTTCATAGCTTGATACACACCAGAGTTCATAGCTTGATGCACACCAGTGTTCATGGCTTGATGTACACCAGAGTTCATGGCTTGATGCATACCAGTGTTCATGGCTTGTTGTTACACACCAGAGTTCATGGCTTGACACACCAGAGTTCATGGCTTGCTGCATGCCAGAGTTGATGGCTTGCTGCATGCCAGAGTTCATGGCTTGAGACAGAGTTCATGACTGCTACATATCAAAGTTAATAATGTCTTGCTACATACCATAGTTCATAGCTTGGTACAGACCAGAGTTCATATCTTGATATCCACCAGAGTTCATGGCTTGATACACACTAGAGTGCATAGCTTGATACACACCAGAGTTCATGGCTTGATGCAGAGTTCATGGTTACTGACACCAGATTTCATGTCTTGATACACACCATAGTTCATGGCTTGATGCACACCAGAGTTCATAGAGTTCATCACTTGCTGCACACACGAAGTCATGGCTTGATGCACACCAGAATTTATGGCTAGAAGCATACCCGAGTTCATGGCTTTATGCACACCAGAGTTCATGGCTTGATGCACATCAGAGTTCATAGCTTGATACAGACCAGAGTTCATATCTTGATATCCACTAGATTTCATGGCTTGATACACACCAGAGTGCATAGCTTGATACACACCAGAGTTCATGGCTTGATGCAAACTTCTTGGTTACTGACACCAGAGTTCATGTCTTGACACACACCATAGTTCATGGCTTGATGCACACCAGAGTTCATAGAGTTCAACACTTGCTGCACTCCCGAAGTCATGGCTTGATGCACACCCGAGTTCATAGCTTGATGCACACCAGAATTTATGGCTAGAAGCATACCCGAGTTCATGGCTTTATGCATACCAGAGTTCATGGCTTGATGCACAACAGAGTTCATAGCTTGATACAGACCAGAGTTCATAGCTTGATACACACCAGAGTTCATGTCTTGCCAGACACCAGAGTTCATAGCTTGATACGAACCAGAGTTCATAGCTTGAGAAACACCAGAGTTCATTGCTTGATGCACACCAGAGTTTATTGCTTGATGCACCAGAGTTCATGGCTTGATGCACACCAGAGTTTATGGCTTGCTGTATACCAGAGTTCATGGCTTAAGACACCAGTGTTCATGGCTTGAAACAGAGTTCATGACTGCTACACACCAGACTTCATGGCTTGCTACACACCCGAGTTCATAGCTTGATACAGACCAGAGTTCATAGATTGATACCCACCAGAGTTCATGGCTTGATGCACACCAAAGTATATGTCTTGCTACACACCAGATTTCATATAGCTTGATATAGACTAGAGTTCATAGCTTGATACACACCAGAATTCATGTTTTACAACACACTAGAGTTCATATCATTTCATACAGACCAGAGTTCATAGCTTGATACACACCAGAGTTCATAGCTTGATGCACACCAGTGTTCTTGGCTTGATGTACACCAGAGTTCATGGCTTGATGCATACCAGTGTTCATGGATTGTTGTTACACACCAGAGTTCATGGCTTGACACACAAGAGTTCATGGCTTGCTGCACGCCAGAGTTCATGGCTTGCTGCACGCCAGAGTTCATGGCTTGATGCACCCAAGAGTTCATGGCTTGGTACACACCAGAGTTCATGGCTTGAAACACACCAGAGTTCATGGCATGATACACACCAGAGTTCATGGCTTGATGCACGTCAGAGTTCATGTCTTGCTACACACCATAGTTCAAAGCTTGGTACAGACCAGAGTTCATATCTTGATATCCACCAGAGTTCATGGCTTGATACACACTAGAATGCATAGCTTGATACACACCAGAGTTCATGGCTTGATGCGGAGTTCATGGTTACTGACACCAGATTTCATGTCTTGATACACACCATAGTTCATGGCTTGATGCACACCAGAGTTCATAGAGTTCATCACTTGCTGCACACACGAAGTCATGGCTTGATGCACACCCGAGTTCATAGCTTGATGCATACCAGAGTTTATGGCTAGAAGCACACCTGAGTTCATGGCTTTATGCACACCAGAGTTCATGGCTTGATGCACACCAGAGTTCATAGTTTGATACAGACCAGAGTTCATGGCTTGATACACACCAGAGTTCATGTCTTGCCAGACACCAGAGTTCATAGCTTGATATAGACCAGAGTTCATAGCTCTATACACACCAGAGTTCATGGCTTGCTACACACCAGAGTTCAAGGCTTGATGCACGCCGGAGTTCAAGGCTTGATGCAGGCCAGAGTTCATGGCTTGCTACACACCAGAGTTCATAGCTTGATACACACCAGAGTTCATGGCTTGATGCATGCCAGAGTTCATGGCTTGCTGAACGCAAGAGTTCATGGCTTGCCACACACCAGCGTTCATAGCTTCATACCCACCAAAGTTCATGGCTTGATGCACATCAAATTTCATTGCTTGAAGCACACCAGAGTTTATGGCTTGCTGCAAACCAGAGTTCATGGCCTGAGACACCAGAGTTCATGGCTTGATAAAGATTTCATGACTGCTACACACCAGACTTCATGGCTTGCTACACACCCGAGTTCATAGCTTGATTCAGACCTGAGTTCATAGTTTGATACCCGCCAGAGTTCATTGCATGGTGCACACCAGAGTTCATGTCTTACTACACACCAGAGTTCATATAGCTTGATATAGACTGGAGTTCATAGCTTGATACACACCAGTATTCATGTTTTGCTACACACCAGAGTTCATAGCTTGATACAGACCAGAGTTCATAGCTTGGTAGACACCAGAGTTCATGGCTTGATGCACACCAGAGTTCATGGCTTCCTAAACACCAGAGTTCATGGCTTGATGCACACCAGAGTTCATGGCTTCCTACAATCCAGAGTTCATGGCTTGATGCATCCAAGTGTTCATGGCTTGGTACACACCAGAGTTCATGGCTTGAGACACACCAGAGTTCATTGGCATGATACACACCAGAGTTCATGGCTTGATGCACATCAGAGTTCATGTCTTGCTACACACCAGAGTTCATAGCTTGATACAGACTAGAGTTAATATCTTGATATCCAGCAGAGTTCAAGGCTTGATACACACCAGAGTGCATAGCTTGATACACACCAGAGTTCATGGCTTGATGCGATGTTCTTGGTTAATGACACCAGAGTTCATTTCTTGATACACACCATAGTTCATGGCTTGATGAACACCAGAGTTCATAGAGTTCATCGCTTGCTGCACTCCCATAGTCATGGCTAGATGCACACCCGAGTTCATAGCTTGATGCACACCAGTATTCATGTTTTGCTACACACCAGAGTTCATAGCTTGATACAGACCAGAGTTCATAGCTTGGTACATACCAGAGTTCATGGCTTGATGCACACCAGAGTTCATGGCTTCCTAAACACCAGAGTTCATGGCTTGATGCACACCAGAGTTCATGGCTTCCTACAATCCAGAGTTCATGGCTTGATGCATCCAAGTGTTCATGGCTTGGTACACACCAGAGTTCATGGCTTGAAACACACCAGAGTTCATTGGCATGATACACACCAGAGTTCATGGCTTGATGCACATCAGAGTTCATGTCTTGCTACACACCAGAGTTCATAGCTTGATACAGACTAGAGTTCATATCTTGATATCCACCAGAGTTCATGGCTTGATACACACCAGAGTGCATAGCTTGATACACACCAGAGTTCATGGCTTGATGCAATGTTCTTGGTTACTACTACCAGAGTTCATTTCGTGATACACACCATAGTTCATGGCTTGATGAACACCAGAGTTCATAGAGTTCATCGCTTGCTGCACTCCCATAGTCATGGCTAGATGCACACCCGAGTTCATAGCTTGATGCACACCAGAATTTATGGCTAGAAGCATAGACGATTTCATGGCTTTATGCACACCATAGTTCATGGCTTGATGCACACCAAAGTTCATAGCTTGATACAGACCAGAGTTCATAGCTTAATACACACCAGAGTTCATGTCTTGCCAGACACCACAGTTTGTAGCTTGATACAGACCAGAGTTCATAGCTCTATACACACCAGAGTTCATGTCTTCCTACACACTAGAGTTCATGGCTTGCTACACACCAGAATTCAAGGCTTGATGCATGCCAGAGTTCATGGCTTGATGCAGGCCAGTGTTCATGGCTTGCTACACACCAAAGTTCATAGCTTGTTACCCACAAGAGTTCATAGCTTGATAAACACCAGAGTTCATTGCTTGATGCACATCCGAGTTCATGCCTTGATGCACACCAAAGTTCATGGCATGATGTTCATGGATTGATGCACATCAGAGTTCATGTCTTGCTACACACCAGAGTTCATAGCTTGATACAGACCAGAGTTCATATCTTGATATCCACCAGAGTGCATGGCTTGATACACACCAGAGTGCATGGCTGGATACACACCAGAGTGCATGGCTTGATATACACCAGAGACCATAGCTCGATACACACCAGAATTCATGGCTTGATGCACACCAGAATTGATAGAGTTCATCACTTGCTGCACACCAGATTCAATGGCTTGAAACATACCAGAGTTAATGGCTTGATACACACCAGAGTTCATAGCCTGATACACAGCAGAGTTCATGGCTTGATGCACACCAGTGTTCATACGTGTAGCTTGATGCACACCACAGGTCATGGCTTGCTACACACCAAAGTTCATAGCTTGATACCAACCAGAGTTCATAGCTTGAGAAACACCAGAGTTCATTGATTTATGCACACCAGAGTTTATGGCTTGATACACCAGAGTTCATGGCTTGATGCACACCGGAGTTCATGGCTTGCTGTACACCAGAGTTCATGGCTTAAGACACCAGAGTTCATGGCTTGAAACAGAGTTCATGACTGCTACACACCAGACTTCATGGCTTGCTACACACCTGAGTTCATAGCTTGATACAGACCAGAGTTCATAGCTTGATACCCACCAGAGTTCATGGCTTGATGCACACCAAAGTTCATGTCTTGCTAAGCAGAGTTCATATCGTTTGATAGAGACCAGAGTTCATAGCTTGATACACACCAGAGTTCATAGCTTGATGCACACCAGTGTTCATGGCTTGATGTACACCAGAGTTCATGGCTTGATGCATACCAGTGTTCATGGCTTGTTGTTACACACCAGAGTTCATGGCTTGACACACCAGAGTTCATGGCTTGCTGCATGCCAGAGTTGATGGCTTGCTGCATGCCAGAGTTCATGGCTTGAGACAGAGTTCATGACTGCTACATATCAAAGTTAATAATGTCTTGCTACATACCATAGTTCATAGCTTGGTACAGACCAGAGTTCATATCTTGATATCCACCAGAGTTCATGGCTTGATACACACTAGAGTGCATAGCTTGATACACACCAGAGTTCATGGCTTGATGCAGAGTTCATGGTTACTGACACCAGATTTCATGTCTTGATACACACCATAGTTCATGGCTTGATGCACACCAGAGTTCATAGAGTTCATCACTTGCTGCACACACGAAGTCATGGCTTGATGCACACCCGAGTTCATAGCTTGATGCATACCAGAGTTTATGGCTAGAAGCACACCTGAGTTCATGGCTTTATGCACACCAGAGTTCATGGCTTGATGCACACCAGAGTTCATAGCTTGATACAGACCAGAGTTCATGGCTTGATACACACCAGAGTTCATGTCTTGCCAGACACCAGAGTTCATAGCTTGATATAGACCAGAGTTCATAGCTCTATACACACCTGAGTTCATGGCTTGCTACACACCAGAGTTCAAGGCTTGATGCACGCCGGAGTTCAAGGCTTGATGCAGGCCAGAGTTCATGGCTTGCTACACACCAAAGTTCATAGCTTGATACCCACTAGAGTTCATAGCTTGATAAACACCAGAGTTCATTGCTTTAATCACATATGAGTTCATGCCTTGATGCACACCTGAGTTCATGGCATGATGCACACCAGAGTACATGGCTTGATACACACCAGAGTTCATAGCACGATACACACCAGAATTCATGGCTTGATGCACACCAGATATCATAGAGTTCATCACTTGCTGCACACCAGAATTCATGGCTTGATGCACACCAGAGTTTATGGGTTGATGCACATCAGAGTTAATAGCTTGATACATGCTTGAGTTCATGGCTTGATGCAAACCAGAGTTCAAGGCTTGACACACACCAGAGTTCATGGCTTGATACACAAGAGTTCATGGCTTGATACAGAGTTCATGACTGCAACACACTAGAGTTCATGTCTTGCTTCACACCAGAGTTCATACAGTAGCTTGATACATACCAGAGTTTATCTTGATGCATGCCAGAGTTCATTGCTTGCTGCACGTCAGAGTTCATGGCTTACTATACACCAGAGTTCTTGGCTTGATACCCACCAGAGTTCATTACTTGATGCACACCAAAGTGCACGGCTTGATGCACACCAGAGTTCATGCACCAGAGTTCATGGGTTGATACACGCCAGAGTTCATGGCTTGATATACACCAGAGTTGATGGCTTGATGCACACCATAGTTCATGGCTTGATGCACACCAAAGTTCATGGCTTGATGCACACCAGAGTTCATGGCTTGACACAAACCAGAGTTCATGGCTTGAGACACCAGAGTTCATGGCTTGATACAGAGTTCATGTCTGCTACACACCAGAGTTCATGTCTTGCTACACACCAGAGTTCATGTTTTGCTACACCCCAGAATTCATAGCTTGATACACACCAGAGTTCATGGCTTGATGCATGCCAGAGTTCATGGCTTGCTGAACGCAAGAGTTCATGGCTTGCCACACACCAGCGTTCATAGCTTCATACCCACCAAAGTTCATGGCTTGATGCACACCAAATTTCATTGCTTGAAGCACACCAGAGTTTATGGATTGCTGCAAACCAGAGTTCATGGCCTGAGACACCAGAGTTCATAGCTTGATACAGATTTCATGACTGCTACATACCAGACTTCATGGCTTGCTACACACCCGAGTTCATAGCTTGATACAGACCAGAGTTCATAGCTTGATACCCACCAGAGTTCATGGCTTGATGCACACCAAAGTTCATGTTTTGCTAAGCAGAGTTCATATCGTTTGATAGAGACCAGAGTTCATAGCTTGATACACACCAGAGTTCATAGCTTGATGCACACCAGTGTTCATGGCTTGATGTACACCAGAGTTCATGGCTTGATGCATACCAGTTTTCATGGCTTGTTGTTACACACCAGAGTTCATGGCTTGACACACCAGAGTTCATGGCTTGCTGCATGCCAGAGTTGATGGCTTGCTGCATGCCAGAGTTCATGGCTTGAGACAGAGTTCATGACTGCTACATATCAAAGTTAATAATGTCTTGCTACATACCATAGTTCATAGCTTGGTACAGACCAGAGTTCATATCTTGATATCCACCAGAGTTCATGGCTTGATACACACTAGAGTGCATAGCTTGATACACACCAGAGTTCATGGCTTGATACAGAGTTCATGGTTACTGACACCAGATTTCATGTCTTGATACACACCATAGTTCATGGCTTGATGCACACCAGAGTTCATAGAGTTCATCACTTGCTGCACACACGAAGTCATGGCTTGATGCATACCAGAGTTTATGGCTAGAAGCACACCTGAGTTCATGGCTTTATGCACACCAGAGTTCATGGCTTGATGCACACCAGAGTTCATAGCTTGATACAGACCAGAGTTCATGGCTTGATACACACCAGAGTTCATGTCTTGCCAGACACCAGAGTTCATAGCTTGATATAGACCAGAGTTCATAGCTCTATACACACCTGAGTTCATGGCTTGCTACACACCAGAGTTCAAGGCTTGATGCAGGCCAGAGTTCATGGCTTGCTACACACCAAAGTTCATAGCTTGATACCCACTAGAGTTCATAGCTTGATAAACACCAGAGATCATTGCTTTAATCACATATGAGTTCATGCCTTGCTGCACACCGGAGTTCATGGCATGATGCACACCAGAGTACATGGCTTGATACACACCAGAGTTCATAGCACGATACACACCAGAATTCATGGCTTGATGCACACCAGATATCATTGAGTTCATCACTTGCTGCACACCAGAATTCATGGCTTGATGCACACCAGAGTTTATGGGTTGATGCACATCAGAGTTAATAGCTTGATACATGCTTGAGTTCATGGCTTGATGCAAACCAGAGTTCAAGGCTTGACACACACCAGAGTTCATGGCTTGATACACCAGAGTTCATGGCTTGATACAGAGTTCATGACTGCAACACACTAGAGTTCATGTCTTGCTTCACACCAGAGTTCATACAGTAGCTTGATACATACCAGAGTTTATCTTGATGCATGCCAGAGTTCATTGCTTGCTGCACGTCAGAGTTCATGGCTTACTATACACCAGAGTTCTTGGCTTGATACCCACCAGAGTTCATTACTTGATGCACACCAAAGTGCACGGCTTGATGCACACCAGAGTTCATGCACCAGAGTTCATGGATTGATACACGCCAGAGTTCATGGCTTGATATACACCAGAGTTGATGGCTTGATGCACACCATAGTTCATGGCTTGATGCACACCAAAGTTCATGGCTTGATGCACACCAGAGTTCATGGCTTGACACAAACCAGAGTTCATGGCTTGAGACACCAGAGTTCATGGCTTGATACAGAGTTCATGTCTGCTACACACCAGAGTTCATGTCATGCTACACACCAGAGTTCATGTTTTGCTACACTCCAGAATTCATAGCTTGATACACACCAGAGTTCATGGCTTGATGCATGCCAGAGTTCATGGCTTGCTGAACGCAAGAGTTCATGGCTTGCCACACACCAGCGTTCATAGCTTCATACCCACCAAAATTGATGGCTTGATGCACACCAAATTTCATTGCTTGAAGCACACCAGAGTTTATGGCTTGCTGCAAACCAGAGTTCATGGCCTGAGACACCAGAGTTCATGGCTTGATACAGATTTCATGACTGCTACATACAAGACTTCATGGCTTGCTACACACCCGAGTTCATAGCTTGATTCAGACCAGAGTTCATAGTTTGATACCCGCCAGAGTTCATTGCATGGTGCACACCAGAGTTCATGTCTTACTACACACCAGAGTTCATATAGCTTGATATAGACTGGAGTTCATAGCTTGATACACACCAGTATTCATGTTTTGCTACACACCAGAGTTCATAGCTTGATACAGACCAGAGTTCATAGCTTGGTACACACCAGAGTTCATGGCTTGATGCAAACCAGAGTTCATGGCTTCCTAAACACCAGAGTTCATGGCTTGATGCACACCAGAGTTCATGTCTTCCTACAATCCAGAGTTCATGGCTTGATGCATCCAAGTGTTCATGGGTTGGTACACACCAGAGTTCATGGCTTGAAACACACCAGAGTTCATTGGCATGATACATACCAGAGTTCATGGCTTGATGTACATCAGAGTTCATGTCTTGCTACACACCTGAGTTCATAGCTTGATACAGACTAGAGTTCATATCTTGATATCCACCAGAGTTCATGGCTTGATACACACCAGAGTGCATAGCTTGATACACACCAGAGTTCATGGCTTGATGCGATGTTCTTGGTTACTGACACCAGAGTTCATTTCTTGATACACACCATAGTTCATGGCTTGATGAACACCAGAGTTCATAGAGTTCATCACTTGCTGCACACACGAAGTCATGGCTTGATGCACACCCGAGTTCATAGCTTGATGCATACCAGAGTTTATGGCTAGAAGCACACCTGAGTTCATGGCTTTATGCACACCAGAGTTCATGGCTTGATGCACACCAGAGTTCATAGCTTGATACAGACCAGAGTTCATGGCTTGATACACACCAGAGTTCATGTCTTGCCAGACACCAGAGTTCATAGCTTGATATAGACCAGAGTTCATAGCTCTATACACACCTGAGTTCATGGCTTGCTACACACCAGAGTTCAAGGCTTGATGCACGCCGGAGTTCAAGGCTTGATGCAGGCCAGAGTTCATGGCTTGCTACACACCAAAGTTCATAGCTTGATACCCACTAGAGTTCATAGCTTGATAAACACCAGAGTTCATTGCTTTAATCACATATGAGTTCATGCCTTGCTGCACACCGGAGTTCATGGCATGATGCACACCAGAGTACATGGCTTGATACACACCAGAGTTCATAGCACGATACACACCAGAATTCATGGCTTGATGCACACCAGATATCATAGAGTTCATCGCTTGCTGCACACCAGAATTCATGGCTTGATGCACACCAGAGTTTATGGGTTGATGCACATCAGAGTTAATAGCTTGATACATGCTTGAGTTCATGGCTTGATGCAAACCAGAGTTCAAGGCTTGACACACACCAGAGTTCATGGCTTGATACACCAGAGTTCATGGCTTGATACAGAGTTCATGACTGCAACACACTAGAGTTCATGTCTTGCTTCACACCAGAGTTCATACAGTAGCTTGATACATACCAGAGTTTATCTTGATGCATGCCAGAGTTCATTGCTTGCTGCACGTCAGAGTTCATGGCTTACTATACACCAGAGTTCTTGGCTTGATACCCACCAGAGTTCATTACTTGATGCACACCAAAGTGCACGGCTTGATGCACACCAGAGTTCATGCACCAGAGTTCATGGGTTGATACACGCCAGAGTTCATGGCTTGATATATACCAGAGTTGATGGCTTGATGCACACCATAGTTCATGGCATGATGCACACCAAAGTTCATGGCTTGATGCACACCAGAGTTCATGGCTTGACACAAACCAAAGTTCATGGCTTGAGACACCAGAGTTCATGGCTTGATACAGAGTTCATGTCTGCTACACACCAGAGTTCATGTCTTGCTACACACCAGAGTTCATGTTTTGCTACACCCCAGAATTCATAGCTTGATACACACCAGAGTTCATGGCTTGATGCATGCCAGAGTTCATGGCTTGCTGAACGCAAGAGTTCATGGCTTGCCACACACCAGCGTTCATAGCTTCATACCCACCAAAGTTCATGGCTTGATGCACACCAAATTTCATTGCTTGAAGCACACCAGAGTTTATGGCTTGCTGCAAACCAGAGTTCATGGCCTGAGACACCAGAGTTCATGGCTTGATACAGATTTCATGACTGCTACATACCAGACTTCATGGCTTGCTACACACCCGAGTTCATAGCTTGATACAGACCAGAGTTCATAGCTTGATACCCACCAGAGTTCATGGCTTGATGCACACCAAAGTTCATGTTTTGCTAAGCAGAGTTCATATCGTTTGATAGAGACCAGAGTTCATAGCTTGATACACACCAGAGTTCATAGCTTGATGCACACCAGTGTTCATGGCTTGATGTACACCAGAGTTCATGGCTTGATGCATACCAGTTTTCATAGCTTGTTGTTACACACCAGAGTTCATGGCTTGACACACCAGAGTTCATGGCTTGCTGCATGCCAGAGTTGATGGCTTGCTGCATGCCAGAGTTCATGGCTTGAGACAGAGTTAATGACTGCTACATATCAAAGTTAATAATGTCTTGCTACATACCATAGTTCATAGCTTGGTACAGACCAGAGTTCATATCTTGATATCCACCAGAGTTCATGGCTTGATACACACTAGAGTGCATAGCTTGATACACACCAGAGTTCATGGCTTGATACAGAGTTCATGGTTACTGACACCAGATTTCATGTCTTGATACACACCATAGTTCATGGCTTGATGCACACCAGAGTTCATAGAGTTCATCACTTGCTGCACACACGAAGTCATGGCTTGATGCATACCAGAGTTTATGGCTAGAAGCACACCTGAGTTCATGGCTTTATGCACACCAGAGTTCATGGCTTGATGCACACCAGAGTTCATAGCTTGATACAGACCAGAGTTCATGGCTTGATACACACCAGAGTTCATGTCTTGCCAGACACCAGAGTTCATAGCTTGATATAGACCAGAGTTCATAGCTCTATACACACCTGAGTTCATGGCTTGCTACACACCAGAGTTCAAGGCTTGATGCAGGCCAGAGTTCATGGCTTGCTACACACCAAAGTTCATAGCTTGATACCCACTAGAGTTCATAGCTTGATAAACACCAGAGATCATTGCTTTAATCACATATGAGTTCATGCCTTGCTGCACACCGGAGTTCATGGCATGATGCACACCAGAGTACATGGCTTGATACACACCAGAGTTCATAGCACGATACACACCAGAATTCATGGCTTGATGCACACCAGATATCATTGAGTTCATCGCTTGCTGCACACCAGAATTCATGGCTTGATGCACACCAGAGTTTATGGGTTGATGCACATCAGAGTTAATAGCTTGATACATGCTTGAGTTCATGGCTTGATGCAAACCAGAGTTCAAGGCTTGACACACACCAGAGTTCATGGCTTGATACACCAGAGTTCATGGCTTGATACAGAGTTCATGACTGCAACACACTAGAGTTCATGTCTTGCTTCACACCAGAGTTCATACAGTAGCTTGATACATACCAGAGTTTATCTTGATGCATGCCAGAGTTCATTGCTTGCTGCACGTCAGAGTTCATGGCTTACTATACACCAGAGTTCTTGGCTTGATACCCACCAGAGTTCATTACTTGATGCACACCAAAGTGCACGGCTTGATGCACACCAGAGTTCATGCACCAGAGTTCATGGGTTGATACACGCCAGAGTTCATGGCTTGATATACACCAGAGTTGATGGCTTGATGCACACCATAGTTCATGGCTTGACACAAACCAGAGTTCATGGCTTGAAACACCAGAGTTCATGGCTTGATACAGAGTTCATGTCTGCTACACACCAGAGTTCATGTCATGCTACACACCAGAGTTCATGTTTTGCTACACCCCAGAATTCATAGCTTGATACACACCAGAGTTCATGGCTTGATGCATGCCAGAGTTCATGGCTTGCTGAACGCAAGAGTTCATGGCTTGCCACACACCAGCGTTCATAGCTTCATACCCACCAAAATTGATGGCTTGATGCACACCAAATTTCATTGCTTGAAGCACACCAGAGTTTATGGCTTGCTGCAAACCAGAGTTCATGGCCTGAGACACCAGAGTTCATGGCTTGATACAGATTTCATGACTGCTACATACCAGACTTCATGGCTTGCTACACACCCGAGTTCATAGCTTGATTCAGACCAGAGTTCATAGTTTGATACCCGCCAGAGTTCATTGTATGGTGCACACCAGAGTTCATGTCTTACTACACACCAGAGTTCATATAGCTTGATATAGACTGGAGTTCATAGCTTGATACACACCAGTATTCATGTTTTGCTACACACCAGAGTTCATAGCTTGATACAGACCAGAGTTCATAGCTTGGTACACACCAGAGTTCATGGCTTGATGCACACCAGAGTTCATGGCTTCTTAAACACCAGAGTTCATGGCTTGATGCACACCAGAGTTCATGTCTTCCTACAATCCAGAGTTCATGGCTTGATGCATCCAAGTGTTCATGGCTTGGTACACACCAGAGTTCATGGCTTGAAACAAACCAGAGTTCATTGGCATGATACACACCAGAGTTCATGGCTTGATGTACATCAGAGTTCATGTCTTGCTACACACCAGAGTTCATAGCTTGATACAGACTAGAGTTCATATCTTGATATCCACCAGAGTTCATGGCTTGATACACACCAGAGTGCATAGCTTGATACACACCAGAGTTCATGGCTTGATGCGATGTTCTTGGTTACTGACACCAGAGTTCATTTCTTGATACACACCATAGTTCATGGCTTGATGAACACCAGAGTTCATAGAGTTCATCGCTTGCTGCACTCCCATAGTCATAGCTAGATGCACACCCGAGTTCATAGCTTGATGCACACCAGAATTTATGGCTAGAAGCATACACGATTTCATGGCTTTATGCACACCAGAGTTCATGGCTTGATGCACACCAAAGTTCATAGCTTGATACAGACCAGAGTTCATAGCTTAACACACACCAGAGTTCATGTCTTGCCAGAGACCACAGTTCGTAGCTTGATACAGACCAGAGTTCATAGCTCTATACACACCAGAGTTCATGTCTTCCTACACACTAGAGTTCATGGCTTGCTACACACTAGAATTCAAGGCTTGATGCACGCCAGAGTTCATGGCTTGATGCAGGCCAGTGTTCATGGCTTGCTACACACCAAAGTTCATAGCTTGATAAACACCAGAGTTCATTGCTTGATGCACATCCGAGTTCATGCCTTGATGCACACCAAAGTTCATGGCATGATGTTCATGGCTTGATGCACATCAGAGTTCATGTCTTGCTACACACCAGAATTCATAGCTTGATACAGACCAGAGTTCATATCTTGATATCCACCAGAGTGCTTGGCTTGATACACACCAGAGTGCATGGCTTGATACACACCAGAGTGCATGGCTTGATACACACCAGAGACCATAGATCGATACACACCAGAGTTCATGGCTTGATGCACACCAGAATTGATAGAGTTCATCACTTGCTGCACACCAGATTCAATGGCTTGAAACATACCAGAGTTAATGGCTTGATACACACCAGAGTTCATAGCCTGATACACAGCAGAGTTCATGGCTTGATGCACACCAGAGTTCATACGTGTAGCTTGATGCACACCACAGTTCATGGCTTGCTACACACCAAAGTTCATAGCTTGATACCAACCAGAGTTCATAGCTTGAGAAACACCAGAGTTCATTGATTTATGCACACCAGAGTTTATGGCTTGATGCATCAGAGTTCATGGCTTGATGCACACCGGAGTTCATGGCTTGCTGTACACCAGAGTTCATGGCTTAAGACACCAGAGTTCATGGCTTGAAACAGAGTTCATGACTGCTACACACCAGACTTCATGGCTTGCTACACACCTGAGTTCATAGCTTGATACAGACCAGAGTTCATAGCTTGATACCCACCAGAGTTCATGGCTTGATGCACACCAAAGTTCATGTCTTGCTAAGCAGAGTTCATATCGTTTGATAGAGACCAGAGTTCATAGCTTGATACACACCAGAGTTCATAGCTTGATGCACACCAGTGTTCATGGCTTGATGTACACCAGAGTTCATGGCTTGATGCATACCAGTGTTCATGGCTTGTTGTTACACACCAGAGTTCATGGTTTGACACACCAGAGTTCATGGCTTGCTGCATGCCAGAGTTCATGGCTTGCTGCATGCCAGAGTTCATGGCTTGAGACAGAGTTCATGACTGCTACATATCAAAGTTAATAATGTCTTGCTACATACCATAGTTCATAGCTTGATACACACCAGAGTTCATAGCTTGGTGCATGCCAGAGTTCATGGCTTGCTAAACGCCAGAGTTCGTTGCTTGCCACACACCAGAGTTCATAGCTTGATACCCACCAGAGTTCATGGTTTGATGCACACCAAAGTTCATGGCTTATTGCACATCAGAGTTGATGGCTAGATGTACACCAAGGTTCATGGCTTGAGACACCAGATTCCACGGCTTGATGATACAGTTCATGACTGCTACGCACCAGACTTCAATGCTTGTGACACACCAGAGTTCATAGCTTGAAACAGACCAGAGTTCATAGCTTGATATCCACCAGAGTTCATGAGTTGATGCACACCAGAGTTCATGTATTGCTACACACCAGAGTTCATAAAGCTTTGATACAATCCAGAGTTAATAGCTTAATACACACCAGAGTTCATGTCTTGTACACAGAGAGTTCATATACAGACCAGAGTTCATAGCTTGATACCCACCAGAGTCCTTGGCTAGATGCACACCAGAGTTCATGGCTTGATGCACACCTGAGTTCATGGCTTGATACACACCAGAGTTTATGCTTGACAAACCAGAGTTCATGGCTTGATGCACACCAGAGTTCATCGCTTGTTGCAAGCCAGAGTTCAAGGCTTGCTACACACCAGAGTTCATAGCTTGATATCCATCAGTGTTCATGGCTTGATGCAAACCAAAGTTCATGGCTTGATGCACACCAGAGTTCATGGCTTGATACACACCAGAGTTCATGGCTTGATGCACACCAGAGTTCATGGCTTGATGCACACCAGAGTTCATGGCTTCATGCACACCATAGTTCATGGCTCCATGCACACCAAAGTTCATGGCTTGATGCACACCAGAGTTCATGTCTTGCTGCACATCAGAGTTCATAGCTTGATACACACCAGATTTCATAGCTTGATGCATGCCGGAGTTCATGTCTTGCTGTATGCCAGAGTTCATGTCTTGCTACACCACAGAGTTCATAGCTTGATACACACCAGACCTCATAACTTGATACGCACACGAGTTCATAGCTTGATACAGACTAGAATATCTTGATACCCACCAGAGTTCATGGCTTGATGCACATAAGAGTTCATGTTTTGCTACACACCAGAATTTATACAGCTTGATATAGACTGGAGTTCATAGCTTGATTGATACACACAGCAGCAGAATTCATGTTTTGCTACACACCAGAGTTCATATAGCTTGATACACACCATAGTTCATGGCTTGCTGCACACCAGAGTTCATGACTTGATGCAAACCAGAGTTCATGGCTTGACACACACCAGTGTTCATGGCTTGCTTCACACCAGAGTTCATAGCTTGATACCCACCACAGTTCATGGCTTGATGCACACCAAAGTTCATGCTTGATGCAAGCCAGTGTTCATGGCTTGATGCACACCAGAGTTCAAGGCATGATGCACACAAGAGTTCTTGGCTTGATGCAAACCAGAGTTCATGGCTTGATGCACACCAGAGTTCATGGCTTGATGCAAACTAAAGTACATGTCTTGATGCACACCAGTGTTCATGGCTTGCTACACACCAGAGTTCAAGGCTTGATGCACACCAGAGTTCATGGGTTGATGCACACCAGAGTTCATGGCTTGATGCACACCAGAGTTCATAGCTTGATGCATACCAGAGTTCATGGCTTGATGCACACCAGAGTTCATGGCTTGATGCACACCAGTGTTCATGGCTTGATGCACACCAGATTTCATGGCTCGATGCAAACCAAAGTTCATGGCTTGATGCACACCAGAGTTCATGGCTTGACACACACCAGAGTTCATGGCTCGAGCCACCAGAGTTCATGGCTTGATACAGAATTCATGACTCCTACACACCAGAGTTCATGTCTTGCTACACACTAGAGTTTATAGCTTGATACACATCAGAGTTCATGGCTTGATGCACCCCAGAGTTTATGGCTTGCTGGACGCCAGAGTTCATGTCTTGCTACACATCAGAGTTCATATATAGCTTGATACACACCAGAGTTCATAGCTTGCTACATGCTATTGTTCATAGCTTGATGCACACCTGAGTTCATGGTTTGATGCACACCAGAGTTCATGCTTGTTGCACACCAGCGTTCTTGGCTTGATGCACACCAGAGTTCATGGCTTGGTACACACCAGAGTGGCTTAACACACCAGTGTTCAATGCTTGCAGCACACTAGAGTTCATGGCTTGATACGGAGTTCATGAAAGCTACACACCAGAGTTCATGTCTTGCTACAGACCAGAATTCACAGCTTGATACACACCAGAGTTACTGGCTTGATGCATGCCTGAGTTCATGGCTTGCTACACACCCGAGTTCATGGCTTGATGCACACCAGAGTTCATGGCTTGATACACACCAGTGTTCATGTCTTGCCAGACACTAAAGTTCGTAGCTTGATACAGACCAGAGTTCATAGCTCTATCTATACACACCAGAGTTCATGTCTTCCTATACACTAGAGTTCATGGCTTGCTACACACCAGAATTCAAGGCTTGATGCACGCCAGAGTTCATGGCTTGATGCAGGCCAGTGTTCATGGCTTGCTACACACCAAAGTTCATGGCTTGATGCACACCAGAGTTCATGGCTTGATACACACCAGAGTTCATGGCTTGATGCACACCAGAGTTCATGGCTTGATGCACACCAGAGTTCATGGCTTCATGCACACCATAGTTCATGGCTCCATGCACACCAAAGTTCATGGCTTGATGCACAGCAGAGTTCATGGCTTGATGTACACCAGAGTTGATGGCTTGAGACACCTATAGTTCATGGCTAGTTACAGAGTTCATGACTGCTACACACCAGAGTTCATGTCTTGCTGCACATCAGAGTTAATAGCTTGATACATACCAGATTTAATAGCTTGATGCACGCCAGAGTTCATGACTTGATGCTCACCAGAGTTCATAGCTTGATAAACACCAGAGTTCATTGCTTGATGAACATCCGAGTTCATGCCTTGATGCACACCAGAGTTCATGGCATGATGTTTATGGCTTGATGCACATCAGAGTTCATGTCTTGCTACACACCAGAGTTCATAGCTTGATACAGACCAGAGTTCATATCTTGATATCCACCAGAGTTCATGGCTTGATACACACCAGAGTGCATGGCTTGATACACACCAGAGTGCATGGCTTGATACACACCAGAGACCATAGCTCGATACACACCAGAGTTCATGGCTTGATGTACACCAGAATTGATAGAGTTCATCACTTGCTGCACACCAGATTTAATGGCTTGGAACACACCAGAGTTAATGGCTTGATACACACCAAAGTTCATAGCCTGATACACAGCAGAGTTCATGGCTTGATGCATACCAGAGTTCATACGTGTAGCTTGATGCACACCACAGTTCATGGCTTGCTACACACCAAAGTTCATTGCTTGATACCAACCAGAGTTCATAGCTTGAGAAAAACCAGAGTTCATTGATTGATGCACACCAGAGTTTATGGCTTGATGCACCAGAGTTCATGGCTTGATGCACACCAGAGTTCATGGCTTGCTGTACACCAGAGTTCATGGCTTAAGACACCAGAGTTCATGGCTTGAAACAGAGTTCATGACTGCTACACACCAGACTTCATGGCTTGCTACACACCTGAGTTCATAGCTTGATACAGACCAGAGTTCATAGCCTGATACCCACCAGAGTTCATGGCTTGATGCACACCAAAGTTCATGTCTTGCTACACACCAGAGTTCATATCACTTGATACAGACCAGAGTTCATAGCTTGATACACACCAGAGTTCATAGCTTGATGCACACCAGTGTTCATGGCTTGATGTACACCAGAGTTCATGGCTTGATGCATACCAGTATTCATGGCTTGTTGTTACACACCAGAGTTCATGGCTTGACACACCAGAATTCATGGCTTGCTGCATGCCAGAGTTCATGGCTTGAGACAGAGTTCATGACTGCTACATATCAAAGTTAATAATGTCTTGCTACACACCAGAGTTCATAGCTTGATACAGACCAGAGTTCATGGCTTGATGCACACCAGAGTTGATGGCTTGCTGCACTCCAGAGTTCATGGCTTCCTACACACCAGTGTTCATCGCTTTGTACACACCAGAGTTCGTGGCTTGATGCACAACAAAGTTCATGGCTTGATGCACACCAGAGCTCATGGCTTTAAACACCAGAATTCATGGATTGATACAGATTTCATGACTGCTACACACCAGAGTTCATGTCTTGCTACACACCATAGTTCATAGCTTGATACACACCAGAGTTCATAGCTTGATGCATGCCAGAGTTCATGGCTTGCTGAACGCCAGAGTTCATTGCTTGCTATACACCAAAGTTCATAGCTTGATACCCACCAGAGTTCATGGTTTGATGCACACCAAAGTTCATGGCTTATTGCACACCAGAGTTGATGGCTAGATGTACACCAAGGTTCATGGCTTGAGACACCAGAGTCCATGGCTTGATGATACAGTTCATGACTGCTACGCACCAGACTTCAATGCTTGTGACACACCAGAGTTCATAGCTTGAAACAGACCAGAGTTCATAGCTTGATATCCACCAGAGTTCATGGCTGATGCACACCAGAGTTCATGTCTTGCTACTCACCAGAGTTCATAAAGCTTTGATACAATCCAGAGTTCATAGCTTAATACACACCAGAGTTCATGTCTTGTACACAGAGAGTTCATATACAGACCAGAGTTCATAGCTTGATACCCACCAGAGTCCTTGGCTAGATGCACATCAGAGTTCATGGCTTGATGCACACCTGAGTTCATGGCTTGATGCACACCAGAGTTCATGGCTTGATGTACACCAGAGTTGATGGCTTGAGACACCTATAGTTCATGGCTAGTTACAGAGTTCATGACTGCTACACACCAGAGTTCATGTCTTGCTGCACATCAGAGTTAATAGCTTGATACACACCAGATTTAATAGCTTGATGCACGCCAGAGTTCATGACTTGATGCTCACCAGAGTTCATAGCTTGATAAACACCAGAGTTCATTGCTTGATGAACATCCGAGTTCATGCCTTGATGCACACCAGAGTTCATGGCATGATGTTTATGGCTTGATGCACATCAGAGTTCATGTCTTGCTACACACCAGAGTTCATAGCTTGATACAGACCAGAGTTCATATCTTGATATCCACCAGAGTTCATGGCTTGATACACACCAGAGTGCATGGCTTGATACACACCAGAGTGCATGGCTTGATACACACCAGAGACCATAGCTCGATACACACCAGAGTTCATGGCTTGATGTACACCAGAATTGATAGAGTTCATCACTTGCTGCACACCAGATTTAATGGCTTGGAACACACCAGAGTTAATGGCTTGATACACACCAAAGTTCATAGCCTGATACACAGCAGAGTTCATGGCTTGATGCATACCAGAGTTCATACGTGTAGCTTGATGCACACCACAGTTCATGGCTTGCTACACACCAAAGTTCATTGCTTGATACCAACCAGAGTTCATAGCTTGAGAAAAACCAGAGTTCATTGATTGATGCACACCAGAGTTTATGGCTTGATGCACCAGAGTTCATGGCTTGATGCACACCAGAGTTCATGGCTTGCTGTACACCAGAGTTCATGGCTTAAGACACCAGAGTTCATGGCTTGAAACAGAGTTCATGACTGCTACACACCAGACTTCATGGCTTGCTACACACCTGAGTTCATAGCTTGATACAGACCAGAGTTCATAGCCTGATACCCACCAGAGTTCATGGCTTGATGCACACCAAAGTTCATGTCTTGCTACACACCAGAGTTCATATCACTTGATACAGACCAGAGTTCATAGCTTGATACACATCAGAGTTCATAGCTTGATGCACACCAGTGTTCATGGTTTGATGTACACCAGAGTTCATGGCTTGATGCATACCAGTATTCATGGCTTGTTGTTACACACCAGAGTTCATGGCTTGACACACCAGAATTCATGGCTTGCTGCATGCCAGAGTTCATGGCTTGAGACAGAGTTCATGACTGCTACATATCAAAGTTAATAATGTCTTGCTACACACCAGAGTTCATAGCTTGATACAGACCAGAGTTCATGGCTTGATGCACACCAGAGTTGATGGCTTGCTGCACTCCAGAGTTCATGGCTTCCTACACACCAGTGTTCATCGCTTTGTACACACCAGAGTTCGTGGCTTGATGCACAACAAAGTTCATGGCTTGATGCACACCAGAGCTCATGGCTTTAAACACCAGAATTCATGGATTGATACAGATTTCATGACTGCTACACACCAGAGTTCATGTCTTGCTACACACCATAGTTCATAGCTTGATACACACCAGAGTTCATAGCTTGATGCATGCCAGAGTTCATGGCTTGCTGAACGCCAGAGTTCATTGCTTGCTATACACCAGAGTTCATAGCTTGATACCCACCAGAGTTCATGGTTTGATGCACACCAAAGTTCATGGCTTATTGCACACCAGAGTTGATGGCTAGATGTACACCAAGGTTCATGGCTTGAGACACCAGAGTCCATGGCTTGATGATACAGTTCATGACAGCTACGCACCAGACTTCAATGCTTGTGACACACCAGAGTTCATAGCTTGAAACAGACCAGAGTTCATAGCTTGATATCCACCAGAGTTCATGGCTGATGCACACCAGAGTTCATGTCTTGCTACTCACCAGAGTTCATAAAGCTTTGATACAATCCAGAGTTCATAGCTTAATACACACCAGAGTTCATGTCTTGTACACAGAGAGTTCATATACAGACCAGAGTTCATAGCTTGATACCCACCAGAGTCCTTGGCTAGATGCACATCAGAGTTCATGGCTTGATGCACACCTGAGTTCATGGCTTTATACATACCAGAGTTTATGGCTTGACAAACCAGAGTTCATGGCTTGATGCACACCAGAGTTCATGGCTTGTTGCACGCCAGAGTTCAAGGCTTGCTACACACCAGAGTTCATAGCTTGATACCCATCAGTGTTCATGGCTTGATACACGCCAGAGTTCATGGCTTGATGCACACCAGAGTTCATGGCTTGATGCACACCAGAGTTCATGGCTTCATGCACACCATAGTTCATGGCTCCATGCACACCAAAGTTCATGGCTTGATGCACACCAGAGTTCATGGCTTGATGTACACCAGAGTTGATGGCTTGAGACACCTATAGTTCATGGCTAGTTACAGAGTTCATGACTGCTACACACCAGAGTTCATGTCTTGCTGCACATCAGAGTTCATAGCTTGATACACACCAGATTTCATAGCTTGATGCACGCCGGAGTTCATGTCTTGCTGTACGCCAGAGTTCATGTCTTGCTACACTCCAGAGTTCATAGCTTGATACACACCAGACCTCATAACTTGATACACACACGAGTTCATAGCTTGATACAGACTAGAATATCTTGATACCCGCCAGAGTTCATGGCTTGATGCACATAAGAGTTCATGTTTTGCTACACACCAGAATTTATACAGCTTGGTATAGACTGGAGTTCATAGCTTGATTGATACACAGCAGAATTCATGTTTTGCTACACACCAGAGTTCATATAGCTTGATACACACCATAGTTCATGGCTTGCTGCACACCAGAGTTCATGACTTGATGCAAACCAGAGTTCATGGCTTGACACACACCAGTGTTCATGGCTTGCTACACACCAGAGTTCATAGCTTGATACCCACCACAGTTCATGCCTTGATGCACACCAAAGTTCATGCTTGATGCAAGCCAGTGTTCATGGCTTGATGCACACCAGAGTTCAAGGCATGATGCACACAAGAGTTCTTGGCTTGATGCAAACCAGAGTTCATGGCTTGATGCATACCAGAGTTCATGGCTCGATGCAAACTAAAGTACATGTCTTGATGCACACCAGTGTTCATGGCTTGCTACACACCAGAGTTCAAGGCTTGATGCACACCAGAGTTCATGGGTTGATGCACACCAGAGTTCATGGGTTGATGCACACCAGAGTTAATGGCTTGATGCACACCATGAGTTCATGGCTTGATGCATACCAGAGTTCATGGCTTGATGCAAACCAGAGTTCATGGCTCGATGCAAACCAAAGTTCATGGCTTGATGCACACCAGAGTTCATGGCTCGAGCCACCAGAGTTCATGGCTTGATACAGAATTCATGACTCCTTCACACCAGAGTTCATGTCTTGTTACACACTTGAGTTCATAGCTTGATACACACCAGAGTTCATGGCTTGATGCACCCCGGAGTTCTTGGCTTGCTGGACGCCAGAGTTCATGTCTTGCTACACATCAGAGTTCATACATAGCTTGGTACACACCAGAGTTCATAGCTTGCTACATGCCATTGTACATAGCTTGATGCACTCCTGAGTTCATGGTTTGATGCACACCAGAGTTCATGCTTGTTGCACACCAGAGTTCTTGGCTTGATGCACACCAGTGTTCATGGCTTGGTACACACCAGAGTACATGGCTTAACACACCAGTGTTCAAGGCTTGCTGCACACTAGAGTTCATGGCTTGATACGGAGTTCATGACTGCTACACACCAGAGTTCATGTCTTGCTACAGACCAGAATTCATAGCTTGATACCACCAGAGTTACTGGCTTGATGCATGCCTGAGTTCATGGCTTGCTACACACCAGAGTTCATGGCTTGATGCACACCAGAGTTCATGGCTTGATGCACACCAGAGTTCATGGGTTGATGCACACCAGAGTTAATAGCTTGATACACACAGAGTTCATAGCTTGATGCACACCAGAGTTCATGGCTTGAAACACACCAGAGTTCATGGCTTGAGATGCCAGACTTCATGGCTTGATACAGAGTTCATGACTGCTACACACTAGACCTCATAACTTGCTACACACCCGAGTTCATAGCTTGATACAGACCAGAGTTCATAGCTTCATACCCGCCAGAGTTCATGGCTTGATGCACACCAGAGTTCATGTCTAGCTACACACCAGAATTCATATAGCTTGATAGAGACTGGAGTTCATAGATTGATACACACCAGAATTCATGTTTTGCTACACACCAGAGTTCATATAGCTTGATACAGACCAAAGTTCATAGCTTGATACACAACAGAGTTCATGGCTTGATGCACACCAGAGTTCATGGCTTGATGCACACCAGAATTCATGAACTCTGGTGCGCATGTTGAGAGCGTTGAGAGCCATAATTTAGTCAACTATGGCTGTGTTGAGAGCCATACTGTCAGTCAACTATGGCTGTGTTGAGAACGTTGAGAGCCATACTGTAATCAACTATGGCTGTGTTGAGAGCTAGTCAACATTTGCTGTGTTGAGAGTCACTGTCAGTCAACTATGGCTGTGTTGAGAGCCATACTGAAGTCAACTATGGCTGTGTTGAGAGCCATACTGTTAGTCAACTATGCTGTGTTGAGAGCCATACTGTCAGTCAACTATGGCTGTGTTGAGAGCCATACTGTCAGTCAACTATGGCTGTGTTGGGAGCCATACTGTCAGTCAACTATGGCTGTGTTGAGAGCCATACTGTCAGTCAACTATGGCTGTATTGGGAGCCATATTGTCAGCCAACTATGGCTGTGTTGAGAGCCATACTGTCAGTCAACTATGGCTATGTTGAGAGCCATACTGTCTGTCAACTATGGCTGTGTTGAGAGCCATAGTGTTAGTCAACTATGGCTGTATTGAGAGCCATATTGTCAGTCAACTATGGCTGTGTTGAGAGCCACACTGTCAGTCAACTATGGCTGTGTTGAGATCCAAACTGTTAATCAACTATGGCTTTGTTGAGAGCCATATTGTCAGTTAACTATGGTTGTGTAGAGAGTCAGGCATCCAGTCAGCCAATATGCCACGCAAGAAGTCATGTATTCAGTTGCAAGTGATTGAATGCAAGTCTTGCGTACCAGATGCCTACAGCCAAGCACCCTTTAGCCATTGTGAGGCAGGCTTACCTTGTGTAACTGTGACCTGGACCAACCAGCAGTATTTAACTTTATTGGCAACCCTAGGAGGAAAATTATTTAGATTTGTGTTGTAGAGACATGCTTCATGGACTAGGGCACTGGCCTAGAACATTTACCTGCCACTCCAACCAGCAAGCCATCTACCAAAACTATAGAGCCAGACATAGGCCTTGGCACATATGCTAATTTTTTTAAGCTATTATGCTATGCTCCTATGCTCTGAGAACCATATTATTATGCTTCCTAGTCCTTATCATTATGCTCTCAATATAACCATTATGCTCATGCAAACTAACCTTTGACCTTGTCATGTGATCTACCATGTGGCCAAAACAAACAGCTGACTGAGTTAAATATATGCACAGACTGACAGGCCTTCATGGCTTCTGTTTCACTACCAGTGTCTGAGACTGACACAGATACTATTGCTCTAGGCGAGACTGCTGCAATTCAATTCAAGTACGTCTGTTGTGCGCGTCTTACAAATATCAGCTCACAACGGATGCTCAACCTCGACCTTAAGCTTTGGTTGCTAACCCGGTTTCAGTTAAGCGGTAATTGCTGCCACCAGAGTTCTACAATTACCCCTTCTTCCCAGATACAAGGTTCTTAGGCCTTAAGAATATCTTAGTAATTGTTAAGCATAAGTATAGAGTAGAACTGAATCACGTGGGCTCGGCTGGGACTTTAAATAGACTCCAGCCGGGCAACTAAAATATGACCAAATAAGGTAACAGTTATAAATAGATGCGTGAGAGTAGAATAGGGTAAAGTGGTATATGAACCAGTATACTCCGTTATATATACAATGGTGATACAGATATCAAAGTGTTAAGAGTGATACAGGGAAATAATAATAACACTTACACATATCACACTTACACATACATAAATGTTTATGTCCGATTCTGTGGCATGACAACGTCACTGGCCCAATGCAGCTGCCGTTGCAAATAGATTGCTACTGCACTGCAGCCGGAGCAGTACTGGATGAGCTGTGCTGGCAACTGTGTACAAGGGGTTTCCATTACTTTGAAGTGAAGTTTTTCAGGATTTTACACCAATT
This sequence comes from Cladorhizidae sp. MBARI D1340-BT2, assembly GCA_028752905.1. Classification (NCBI taxonomy): domain Eukaryota; kingdom Metazoa; phylum Porifera; class Demospongiae; order Poecilosclerida; family Cladorhizidae; species Cladorhizidae sp. MBARI D1340-BT2. The sequence continues at coordinate 28,676,274 of JAQNBH010000011.1, read as the reverse complement.
ATGGATGCATTTAAGAGTGCTCGCCTTTTCAATCCAGGGAAGGGAAGGTCACTGCTGCTTCAGTAGACACATTGAAGGCATTGCCTTTCTTCAGAGATGATCTCATTATTGATTTGAAGCTAGAACTACCATCTTATTTAGCTGCTGGTACTTGCAAGGGAAGTGATCCCTTTGGAATGGTGGGAGCATAATAAAGGAACATTGCCATAGTGGAGTCAGGGATTCAGCAAAGTAATTTTGATTCAGCCATCCTCAGCATCAACTGAAAGAGTTTTTTCAATTTTGGAGAGACATTTTACACAATCTCAGCAATCTGCGCTTCATGACTACGTTGAGTGGGAGTAATGCTAGAGTTTAACAATTCTTAAAACTGTAATAATTATGTTTTGTAATAATCACATTTGTTGAGCACATTTGTTGAGTCATTATGCCCAAATATTTTGCAATTATGCTCAAGTGGAAAGGAGAGCTATTATGCTCAAATTTATGCCAGCATAATGTGCCAAGGCCTAGCCAGGCAGATAGTAGCTTAACAATTCAATGATTCTGGCATGCACCTTGTGACAGATGATTTGTTGATTCTGTCAATGCATTTTCACATCAGTTATTGTGCCAACCACGGAAAGTCATGTAAGCTCAACTTCAAAGCACAGATAAGTGAGGCAATCTAGTTACCAAATCTTGATCTAGGAGGTAGCTATGCACAAACCTTTAGGTTTAGAAAGAGCAGCAAATGCACTACAGTTGTCCTCAAAATAACTTACAAGAAATGGAGAACAAAAAAGTTATGACAAATAGTGTGAAAATTCAAAACCGTGGAATAAATACCCTCACCCTCCTCACATAATTATGGTGAGATTTTATCCTGGGCAATTTTAGAATCTTAGTGCTGACTGGTTTTTGCAGTTTTCCCTTCCACCACATTGCTTACCAGATGTTGACAACACTCGCACCATGATAAGTATAATTGGCCATACTTGCACCATGATAGTCCAACATTGGCCATAGTTATGAATAGAACCCTTTTGGTGGCCAGTTTGAGAAGTTTCGAGGACTCTATGCAACAAACCACACTGCAACTGTATGAACTACTCATCAAGCCAAGCTAAGCAACAAGTATGTATGTTTCTAATTTTCTAAGCCATTAACCATGTATGAAACTGCATGGCAAAGAAAGTTAGCCATATATACTATCCCATCTGCTACCCAGTAAGCAAGCCTCACATGCCAAGAATCAAGCCAGACAATCGCCCTATGTGACAAGAGTAGGCTGCCAGCCACCAAATTAACAGTCAGCAATATCCACGTACCTATTCACTGAGCTAGACATCAAGCAAAGTATATCAACTCCAAATTTGGTTGGCCTAAGGCAGCCTGCCAAGGCATATCATAACCCTTACCATGTCAAACTATTTTTAGAGGGTTAGCCAATTACCTGGCTCTTGGAATCTGTCCTTGATCGAAGGAACTTTGTTTCTGTTTACTTTCTAATAGCAAAATTGACAAAAGCAGATTTTAATTCTCTCGTATTGTTTGATAACTTAACCAGAATTGATTGTCCCCAGTAATCTGTAGGCGGTTTAGGTTAGTGCAATTGTAACTTTAAAGCATTATTGTCTCGCGGAATTAGCTAAATTATCATGTGGTGATTTAGGACTGTCGTTAGATGGTTAGCTGCACAATCACCACCAAAGGCAAGTGGCAGTGATGAAGTTTTACCATGCTCATATGCAGGCAGTGGCAGATTGGCCTAGATAAACTATAAGCCCATGACATGCAGTGCCTTAACCCAACTAGCCAGGAAGTAAGTGTGCAAATAGGTAATGCTCCATGCAATAAGCCAAAGTACTCGATGAGCCAGACAGCAAGCCAAGTAAAACTCAATGCAACAGTCCACAAGCCTTGTACCAACCCATTGCACTAGGAGGCAGATCTTGCATATATGTACCTCTGCAAGGCACAAGTAGCATGCTAACCCAATGCACCAAATGGGTGACTACCCATGAACACAATGTGTTGGACATCAGGACATACATGCATCGGCAGGAGCCTAACCATAACCACATGGGCTGAGCAGCATGCCTGGCATCAGATGGCAGACACACAGAGTGGGCAAGGCAGCACTCCTGGTACATAACAACTGCCTGAGACCAGCAGAAGTTGTCTAACTGAACGGGCCAAGCCACAAGCCAACACCATAACTTTTTCCTTACTTCAGTGTAGGTCATTTTTATACCATTTTGTTACTTATTCCTTATTCTGTGTGCTCTCCACTGATATGTTGAATATCTACATTGGCACATTTTCTTAGAAGATACAGTTACGTAGCAACATCAAGGTCACTTAAAAATGCACCTCATCTGTGGAAACAGTCATAGCTTCCCACTGTGGTGGGATCAAAGGCTCAAATTGATTCTGAGGCTGGCAGAATATTTAGCATTTGAGCAGAATGGAATTGGTTCCTCGAGCCCAGTTAATTAAATCATGGTACCCTCAAAAGCCAATTAAGACCCATCTTCTAATGACCATAGCTTGGTATTGCCTACAGTAAATAAAAATCTAACTTCCTCCTATCAGAGAACACTAGAAATGACATCAAACAAAATTAAATTGAATCAACTATGGCAGAATTATGACTGTTATCGAAAACAGAAAACACGGATTTCCATGAATCACTGTCGAAGTTGAGACAAGGAGTTGCATGAAATTGGAAACTCTAGTCATCATGCCACCAAGAACGTTTCAAACTGAAAAAGGAAGTGGTCCGGTCAGTAGAGCAACATATTCAGGGCCACTAAGCAACAGTCATGAATAGACTCAGTCTGTAATTATCTTTCTCTTGGCAAGAAATGATATCATCCACCGGTCATTAACTACTGCAAATGTCCCTTGCACATATAAGCTGCTGTATCTTCCTTGCCTTCACATTTCATTGAAGTAGTCGGCTCCTCTGACTGATCCAAGTTCACAGAAAAACACTTGGATTGATCCTTCAAGATTCTGATTAGGCATTGCACTATCAGAATGTGAATGTGTGTCCTCAATAACTTCATCCTTCTTACAGTTACTTGAGTTGCCATCAGAGGACTGGTTATCACTTCTTCTTGAGCCAAAATATTTAGGTGAGAGAGAATGGTAAGTGGTGTACAATAATGAAACAACCAACATTATGCATGTCTGCCAAAATTTACTTGAGACTGTTACTCAAAACATGGAAACTTTATCCAGATGTTTTATCAATATCCCAATCAACTTCCAAAGTATATGTATGGTATGGTGTTAGGGTATGCACCACCCCTAACAGTCTAGCTAAGGCTTTACACACTTAGTGCTTTAGGCAACTAGTAATAACAACTTTATTCACTTCGACAAGACACAACTCAAGACCGAATAATCTGTCCAGAGGGAGGCTGCCCTTAACTAGGCTGGCCTCCCCCCAGGGACATGACCATATAAGGTAAAATACATGCATGTGGTTGATTGACTATCCAATGGAATACAAGTAGCAGCTGTGTGTTTGTTTATGCATGCGGCTATTAACATAAGTGTGGTCAACTTTGAGGTCAACAGTTTGTTCGTGAGCTTTCTGCAGGTTAACATCTGCAGGTTGCTCCTGTGTTGTTAGGGCTGTTAGGGTGTTACCTAACAAGGTCCCTAACATATGGGTCCCTCACTATATAGTGTATATAGATCAAAACTCTTAATCCCTGAATTAGTGATAAAGTACAGCATGTATGCCTGCAGTGCCCCATTGGCTCCAGCTGCACCATTACAAATACATGTAACTGTTACATTGTAGACTGCATGTAAAGAGGGATTACAGATTGTAGATGTTCCCCAAATTGAGGGTTCCACTATAATAGAGATGGTTCTATGGTAATATATAATATATGGTTCTGGAATACACACACATGAGTATAAATCAGAAAAATAAAAGAGCAATGAAGTCTGACCAACAATGTTGATTAGCCTCCACAATATATTTAGTGATAGCTAACATTCTAATGTAAATTGTAAAACTCACGCCTCGTATGAAGATCAAATTATGCTTGTTGGTTGATGTGGGCTCCTGTCAATGAGAATAAGAAGAAAACAGACAGAAAAGCAGTTAAAAACAGCAGCAATCACAGAAACAGATAAACTGACAAGTAAGTTTGCTTGTTTATTTTTGCTGTATATAGCATCAAATTCTTCATGTGAACAGAAATATTCATGCAAGCCTAGTAAGTCTTTAGATACTATTGTGGGTAATGATTGCAGCTACAAATTTCCTCTTCTATTTAAGGGTGGTAAATCTATGGTACAGCTGAGCAACAGAATGATTCTCATTACTCGGATTTCCCTTCTCGCTCATCTGGCTAATAGAAATTAATAATATACCATGTGCTAGTTGGGACCACACCTACTGTTGATTTGATCAAATTAATATCATTCATGGTGTAAGTTGTATTCTCCTCCCCACTTGCATCTGAATCCAAACACATTAAGCCCGTACATACTCCATAATTTGTCCAATACTTTTCAAATGCATTGTCTTGAACTACATCATTAGTGGTTTGAGTTAAATCTGAACTAGTTAGGTAGGTGCACGTGCAACTATAAGTTTTCATGAGTCACTTCCTAACTCTGGCAGCACAATGGGATGGCTAGAAGCCCCATCAGGACCTCATGGAGGCCCATCATCGGGGAAGAAGAGGAGAAAAAATCACAAGCATAATTTGAAACCCCCCCAAATATAACTGACCAACATAACATCCTCCTCTCCGTTGTGCACCCGTGGTTGTATAGAGAACTATTTGTAATAGAGAACTGGTTGTTTGTTTGTCTAGAGTAGTGGGCCAGCAGCATTATCTAGGACCCAACATTGGGTTTATCTCCCTGGGAACATTATAATTATCACCATTTGCTTTTAGAACAAGCATGTGTGTTTATAAACCTCTCGGCGGTCGCAAATCCAACTCATGGCTAAATTAGAAACATATATACAAAGTTAAATGTCTAGAAACCAACTGCAGGGAGGTTTTCCAAAATGATAACAGAGAGCGGCACATTAACCATAACAAAGCAATTGATTGGAAGCAGACCACAAGAATTGTTTTGAGTGCAAATGATAGTCAAACACTTGTTCCTGTTTAAAAAAATTGAAGGCATTATCTGCTGCTTAAAATAATTTTTAAATTGTAACAGAGTTGTTGCTATTGAGTTGTTCAACTATGAATGTAGGATGAACAGATATATATAAAATACTAGATAACTTAGTTATATCAAGCATGTCTTTTTAGGTGTTATAATTTTTATTTATTGATTCTTTTGAATTGTTATAATATTTCATTTATAATTGCTATTATCTTTACTATTTTTTTCAAATCTGGTTCTCATGCTGGATGCATGTGCCAGGGTGTGGCTTGTATCACGTGGTTGATAGCAGTATATAACAGGCTCACACAAGTCTTAGCATCTCATCATTCCTGATGAAGGCTAGAGCATCTAGTGGAAATGTCGAGAGAGTATATTTCAAGTTAATTATTGAGAAGGTTATTGTTATTTATTTCAGATTTTCAATGCGAAGAATGTCAGTATCGTCAGAAAGTTCTAATTATCATCTCATACATTATACTTGAATATTAAAATTGATGAAAATCTGATACAAATCTTCAAGTTTATATTTTTCTATGGTATGTGTTCCATAGCTATTTATTTGGCAAAAACGATTTAAGTTACCAATTTTTCCAAGTCATGTGGTTGAAAGATTTAAGTGGCTTAAAACTCTAACTATATACCCAAAACCTCCATATCTTCTTTGTGCCACTGGGGATACTATGGGAAGGTCCCGCTATGTGAAGGCCATAACTTAATTGACATGAGCTCTGCTTGACTTGTTTGGAATGGGAGAAGATGCCATTTCCATGTTTTCTGCTTTGATCAAGGTTCCGTTTATGAAATAATTTATTCCAGAGGCTGTGTTCGTAGTTTGCTAGCAAATATAGGCAGCTTATAGTCCATTCGTTGTGTTACTGGGTTCCAGATGTAACTCAGTTGTGATTGCTGTTGATGTGTGTGGTACTAACTGTAGCTATTAGCTCTCCATTGATGGTGGAACTAAGTTAATTACTTGGTCTGTTATCTTGGTCTTGATGGGTGGCCCATTGCGGGGAGGAGGTGGAGTTGTAGTGTTAACGACAAGAAAAGTTATGTCGTTTAATAGTGGGAAAAAATTCTTGAAATATTTCTAGGAAGTATCATCAAGCTCTACCCACTTAAAAATGGCAGGCAACCAAATCATTAAAAAAAACAATTCATACTCGGCCAAAACTCATGTTGACAACTCTTTAGTAGCTTAAAGAGTGATTTCAGCTTCTATTAGTTTCTTCAAATGTGTTTTGAGATCTTTTAAACTAGCAGACTTCACTTAAAAAAATAAAAAATCTTGAAATATATCTTCAAGATCTAGCTTTGTATCTAGGTATGTATCTAGCTATTTATCTAGGTATATATCTAGCTATGTATGTATCTTCTAAGTTATTTTTCTCAAAAAACTTGCTTACAATCAAAACAATTTTAGTGGCAGAAGGCTCCAAATTTTCCCCAATGCACGTCATATTTTGTAAAATGTGGGCAAGGATCATCAAGACAGTATTTTCTGCTGTTTAGTTCTCTTGCACATTTGTTACTGAGAACTTGAAGGAGATTGTAGCTGACCCACTACTAAGGGGCCAATTCTGATAGCAAAATGATAACAATAATAACAAAATATGGTGTGTGCTGAGACTGTTGAGCGTACAAGAAGTTAAAAGTTGGATAAAGTATTTTACTAATGCTAAGTCATTCTCCTTGAATATAAGTGTACCTCTACTGCCCAACATTCATGCAGCACATATGCATACAAACCAACCAACAAAATCTCTGCATATTAGTAGGTACTACTTATACTCCCAAGAATATGGAAGATATCAAATGGTATGATGTGGACTACATTTTAGTCTATAAATTGACTTCCATGACAACCAGTAAATACTTGCCAATGTGTTATTTTATTGCAAGTTTAATGTATCTATTATGTAGCAATGTAGTATCTATGTTGTGGCATCTAAAAACTATTCTGGCATTATTACCGAAGGCCTGAATGCATTCCAATTCTTGTGTTGCATTCCAAGCAGGATTCATAATGCAATGTATTAGTCGGTATTACAGTTATCAAACTCTAGCTACCACTGCAACCAAAGATTATGGATACACCCAGCACCTGGTAACAAAATTACTATAACAGCCCTCAAACTGTTAGCTATCTGTAGAACACCTATACCTTGTTTGCATAACATTGCTGTATGTTTAAGCAGATACCTGTTTACAAACAGGGTAGGTTTCTCAAAGTTCCAATGCGTCCCACCCACATGTCTACAAATCCTTTAGAGTATTTGGAAACTAAATAGCTCACAGAGCATTTCATCCTCTGCTCTATAGATTCTTGGTCCGACACAATACAATGGATGTAAGTATTAAACCAAATCCTACTCTTGCATGCTTCATATCCATTTCATTGCATTTCTGGCTTCCAATTTCATTGCAACATTATGGAATGACACAATGTCAGTATAATAGAATGCCTAGGAGAAGCTCAATGAAACTGTACAGTAGGGATGGTATACTAAATATTTCTTACCGCATTTAAAAAATCACAATAAACAATATCGAAATGGCAGCAATGATGACCAGCACAACAGCAGAAGAGACAGCAATCACCTCTAAAACAAAGAAATAATAATATTGGAATAATAATACATGTAAAATCTGTCATTACAACAAGGGCAAAAATTCTGCACCACCACAATACTGGAGTATTAACTCGAAACGGGATTCAAGGCAGATCTCACTTACAAATCAAACTTTTAACTAGCAAAGCAGCCAACCTATTGAGATTGGCATTTGTTTCACCATCAAGGACATGCACCTTGTGAGAGATGATGCTCTGACCTGGCCAACCGTCAAGGAAATGCACCTTGTGAGAGATGATCCTCTGACCTGACACACCATCAAGGGCATGCAACTTGTGAGAGATGATGCTCTGACATGGCTCATCATCAAAAGCTTGCACCTTGTGAGAGATGATGCTCTGACCTGGTTCACCATCCACCTTGTGAGAGATGATGCTCTGACCTAGCTCAACATCAAGGACATGCACCTTGTGACAGATGATTTGTTGTTTCTTTCAATGCATTTTCCACATCAGTATTTGTGCCAACCACATTAAAGTGGGTAAGCTCAACTTCAAAGCACAGAGAAGTGAGGCAATCAAGTTACCATATCTTGACCTAGGAAGTAGCTATGCACAAACCTTTAGATTTAGAAAGAGCAGCAAATGCACTACAGTTGTCCTCAAAATAACTTACAAGAGAAATGGAGGGGGAAAAAGTTATTACAAATAGTGTGAAAATTCAAAACGGTGGAAAAAAATCCCCTTCCCCTCCGCACATATAGTGAGATTTTATCCAGGGCAATCTTAGAATCTTAGTGCTGAAGGATATTCCTCCCACGATATTGCTTAACAGATGTTGAAAACACTCTCACCATGATAAGTACAATTGGCCATACTTGCACCATGATAGTCCAACATTGGCCACAGTTATGATTAGAACTCTTTTGGTGGCCATTTTAAGAAGTTTGGAGGATTCTATGCAACATTTCAGACAGGAGGAATAGCTAAAGTCTTGCCAATGGTCTGGATGACTTCCTTTCTTGTGTTTCTTCTTCTTCAGATTAGAATAAACTTTCATGAATATAGATAGTGTTAATTTCTGAACTTCAGAATTTCACACAACAAAACATTTAATTTTTCAGATATAATTATACATTCTGTTAGTTTATCAAGTACTGGAGCACTAGGTCTCAAGGCAGCATCTCAACACTTGAATTAATGCACAAAGATGATCAGGCCACTAATAAATCCAGTATGAATTCACTATCACATCAGCTTCGCATCGCATTAACTTCAATGGGCTCCACTTCTCCCATTGGCTAGATATCAAATGATGATTTTATGGGAATTTTTTTTTTAATAAGGGTATCATCTAATGCAAAGCTTACCTACCTCCTTACTTCTGGTATATATGCAATGCCCTGGTAATCTTAACTCACCCTTCTTGCTAGAGAACAAGATGTCTTGCAAGGGGTACTAACGGGTACTAAAGGTTAAAAACATTTTGTCAGTAACTTTTCCCGCATGGATATATTTTTGTTATAAAAAAAAAATTGGCCAATAGGGACGTTTTTGCGTGTTTTGAGAAAAAACTGTCTGAATTCGTTCATTCTTGTCCAAATTGGCATTATAAAACTGTTTCTACTCTTTTAACCGACTTTTGTGAGAAATCTTCCGTTTTTCACCTCGACAATTGGGATATTTTATTGCATTTTTAAGGAAAACAGTCTGAAATCGCTCAATCTTGTCACATTATCAACATTATGGAACTCTTTCTACTCTTTAAATGACAGTAAATGTGTTTTGGTGAGAGTAATCTTCCGTTTTGACTGAAAAAAGCTCTGATTTGCTCCAATTGGGACGTTTTTGAGCATTTTGAGGAAAAACTGTCTCGAATCGCTCATTCTTGTCAAAATGGGCAATTAGTTTCCATTTCAACATTATAGGACTGTTCCTACTCTTAAAATGATAAATGTCCTCTATTTTGCTCCTATTGGGATGTTTTTGAGCATTTTGAGGGAAAAATGTCTCAATCTTTTCAAAATGGGCAAACTAGCTTCCTTTTCAACATTATGGAACTGTTCCTACTCTTTAAACTACAGAAAACGTCTTTTGGTGAGAAATCTCCCCTTTTTAACCGTATTTTGCTCCAATTGGTACGTTTTTTAGTAAAACTGTCTGAGGTCGCTCAAAATGGCTATTTAGCTTCCTCCACAACTTTATTGAACTGTACTCTTTAAATGACAGGAAACGTCTTTTAGTGAGAAATCTCCACTTTTTAACCGAATGAAGCTCTTTTTTGCTACAATAGGTGAGAATTTTGAGAAAAAACTTATTCTTGTCAAAATGGACACTAGCTTCCTTTTAAAAATTATGGACTGTTTCTATATACCTATTTAAATGATAGTAAATGTGTTTTGTTATAAATGTAAGACTGTTTTGCTCAATTGGAACGTTTTAGAGCGTTTTGAAGAAAAACCGTCTTAAATCCCTAAATCTCGTCAAAATGGAACTGTTTTACTCTTTAAATGACAGAAAACATATTTTGGTGAGAAATATCACCTTTATAACGGAAAGCAGCTCTATTTTGCTCCAATAGGAATGTATTTCGCTCATTCTTGTCAAAATGGGCACATTAGCTTCCTTTTCAAAATTATAGAACTGATTCTACTCTTTAAACGTCTGGAAACGTCTTTTAGTGAGAAATCTTCCGTTTTTAACCTCCCAATTGGATGTTTTTGAGTGTTTTGAGGGAAAAATGTCTGAAATCGCAAATTAGCCATTATGGAACTGTTTCTACTCTTATAGTGTCAGAAAACGTCTTTTGGTAAGAAATCTCTCCCTTTCAACTGAAAGACGCTCTATTTTAATCGTTTTAAGGAAAAACTGTCTAAAAATGTGCACATATGTAACTTTTTAGCATTATGGAACTGTTTCTACTCTTTAAACGACAGAAAAGGTCTTTTGGTGAGAAATCTGCCGTTTTAACCGAAAAAAGCTCCCAAAATTGGACGTTTTTGAGCATTTAGAGGGAAAACTGTCTCGAATCGCTCATTCTTGTCAAAATGAGCAATTAGCTTCCATTTCAACATGTTCCTACTCTTAACTCTTTAGGGCCGATAGCGACTTTTCACGCGCACATTTTAATTGTCCATAACAACGATAGCGACTTTTGTCACGGAGAAACACTAATCACTTTAGCGCCGCTATATTTACATGGCCATTGCGTAATCTAATATTTTGCAGCTGTGTTTACTTGTAGCTGCTCTGCCCACAAGTGATAATGGCAAAAAGATTTTCTCTAGAGTGTGTTGTAGACTTTTTTTCTGGTTATGACAACAGCAACATTGAATACATAGCAGAAGGAAGTGATGATGACCTTGAAGTTATGGAAGACAATGGTAATGTTTTTTTAAATCTTGTACCTCCTCCAGCAAGTGATCAAGTGATTCAGAACTTCACCCCAACATCAATGGTTTCTTTATGATTCAATGATTATATTTACAAAAATAAATATTTTCAGAGGAGTGAGCTTCACCTCCACCAGCTATAGGTCAGAATGATACTGGTACACAGCTCAGTCCAGGATTTACATTTGCTACAGGTGGGTGAAACAACAACAACAAACATTTAACATAACCATGTCAATACATAACAATGTCAATACACTATAGATGTTCTTCAGCAGTGCTATACATGTACTTATAGCACCAACTATACAACCATCTCAGTCGTCAACCAACACACCTCAACCACAACACATATCTCAACAAACCCTACCCTTGCCACCAAATCCACCACAACCACTCTCTCAGTCGACCAACCAGCCACTGCTCTCTTCTCAGAGGCCAAGTAGCTCTGTCACAGAACTATTACCACCAACACTTCCTCGACTAGACCACTTTCCTGCAAGAGGCAATATATCTAGGAGATGCATCTAGTGCCCCAAAAAATGTGTGCCCTCCCGACAGAGCGTATGGGTATGCAATGCCTGTCCTCGGAAGCCACATCTATGCCTAAAAGAGGACTGCTACAAGCTGGCACACTATTTCTCACATTCAATAATAGCTAGCTATATATATGATTATGTTTCATGCTCAACTTACTTCTACCTAGCAAAACAATATATTATTGACATTCAATATCTCAGCAACTTATCAGTATATCCATGTGTCTTATATCCATGTGTCTTGTCCTGAAAATATTGGTAACATCATGTCCTTTCCTTTGAATGTGAACAGAGTACTGACAACAAAAATACTGATCGGAGGTAAGCTTCACGCTTACTTTTTTGGAACTATTTGCGTCATGAAACTACGTAGCATGGCATCATGGCAGCTCTATAGTAAGAAGATCTCGAAGCCGACAGACATCGCTAAAAGCAAAACAAACAGTGTGCTTTCTTTAGAATTAGCCAGGTAAACTAGCTACATGCTAACCTAGTTGAGCCCAGAAGCGAAGAAGCTGTTCCATGACTTCAAGGGCCATGTAAGCTATCAACACGCTAACCTGGTTGAGTCCTGAAGCGAAGAAGCTGTCCCATGACTTCCAAGTGCCCACGGTGTTTTTCTCTCACGCGACTAAAACTAATTACTACTAATTATATACTCAATCAATTATCTAGCTTACCTTTTTGAAACTATTTACGTGGATGAAACTACTACCATGGCATAATGGCAGCTCTAGCTCTATAGTAAAAAGATTTCGACGCCAACAGACCGCAGAGATCGCTAAAAGCAAAACAAACTTAGTGTGCTTTGTTTAGAAGTAGCCAGGTAAGCTAGCAACACGCTAACCTAGTTGAGCCCTGAAGCGAAGAAGCTGTCCCATGACTTCAAGGGCCATGTAAGCTATCAACACGCTAACCTGATTGAGTCCTGAAGCGAAGAAGCTGTCCCATGAACTTCAAGAGCCCAAGGTGTTTTTCTCTCGGGCTAATAAAACGAATTACTCAATTAATTCCGGCAGACGCTTGCGCGGCGTTATTTCAATTATCGGCCCTAAAGCGTTAAAATGATAAATGTCCTCTATTTTGGGATGTTTTTGAGTATTTTGAGAAAAAACTGTCTCAATCTTTTCAAAAATGGGAAAACTAGCTTCCTTTTCAACATTATGGAACTGTTTCTACACTTTAAACTAGAGAAAACGTCTTTTGGTGAATCTCCCCTTTTGAACCGTATTTTGCTCCAATTGGTACGTTTTTGAGCATTTTGAGGAAAAACTGTCTGAAGTCGCTCAAAATGGCTATTTAGCTTCCTTTTCAACGTTATTGAATTATTTGTACTATTTAAATGACAGGAAACGTCTTTTGGTGACAAATCTACACTTTTTAATTGAAAGAAGCTTACAATAGTGACGTTTTTTTATAGTATTTTGAATAATGGCAAATTAGCCAACATTATGGAACTGTACTCTTAAAATGTCAGAAAACATATTTATGGTACCTATTTACTGCATTTGGGACGTCTTTTTAGCGTTTTAAAGAAAAACAGTCTGAAATCACTAATTTTTGCAATTAGCTTCCATTTGAACATTAGGGAACTGTTTCTATTTTTTAAATGAAAGAAAATGTCTTTTGGAAAGAAATCTCTCCATTTTAATCGAAAGAAGCTCTATTTGTCTCAATTGGGACTTTTTTTGAGCGTTTTGAGGAAAAACTCTCATTCTTGTCAAAATGGGCACAGCTTTCTTTTCAGCAATATTGAACTGTTTCTACTTTTTAAACGACAGTAAATGTCTTTTGGTGAGAAATCTCACCAAAAGCTCACAATTAGGATGTTTATTGCGTTTTGAGGAAAAACGGTCTGAAATCGCTCAATCTTGCCAAAATGGCAAATAAGCTTCCCTTTCAACATTATGGAACTGTTTCTACTCTTGAAATGACAGAAAATGTCTTTTTAACCCAAAGAAGCTCTATTTTACTCAATTTGGGATGTTTTTGAGCTTTTGGAGGAAAAAACTCTGAAATCGCTCATTCTTGTCCAAATGGACACTATCTTCCATTTCAACATTATAGAACTGATTCTACTCTTTAAACGACAGTAAACGTCTTTTGGTGAGAAATCTTCCGATTTTAACTCTATTTTGACCCAATTGGGAGCGTTTTGAGGAAAAACTGTCTGAAATCGCTCAAAATGGGAAATTAGTTTCATTTTCAACATTATGGAACTATTTCTACTCATCTTGTCAGAAAACGTCTTTTGATAAGAAATCTTCCATTTTTTACTGAAACAAGTCTACTTTAAACGACAGAAAAAGTCAAATTTCAGATTTTTAACCGAAATAAGCTCTCCAATAGGAGGATTTTGAGTAAAAACTGTCTTAAATCGCTCAAACTTTTCAAAATGGACAAATTAGTTCCCTTTTCAACATTTATGAACTGTTTCTACGCCTTAAATGACAAAAAACATATTTTGGTTTCTGCCCTTTTTAACCGAAAGATCTATTTTGCCTCTTTTTTTATGAATTTTGTGAAAAAACTATGAAATCACTCAATTTAGCTTACTTTTCAACATTATGGAACTGTTTCTACTCTTTAAATGACAGAAAACGACTTTTGGTGAGAAATATCATCTTTTTAACTGAAAGCAGCTCTATTTGGAGGGTTTTGAGGAATAACTGTTTCATTAATGTCAAAATGGGCACATTAGCTTCCTGTTCAACATTATAGAACTGTTTCTACTCTTTAAACGACAGGAAAGGTCTTTTGGTGAGAAATCTTCCGATTTTAACCAGAAAGAAGCTCCATTTTGTTCCAATTGGGAGCGTTTGAGGAAAAACTGTTTGAAATCGCTCAAAATGGCAAATTAGCTTCCTTTTCAACATCATGGAACTGTTTTTACTCTTAAAATGTCAGAAAACGTATTTTTGTGACAAATCTATCAATAGAAGCTCTATTTTACTCCATTTGGGAAGTGTCTGAAATCACTCATTCTTGTATAAATGGGCAATTAGCTTCCATTTGAACATTAAATGATAAAATGTCTTTTGGTGAGAAATCTCCCCTTTATAACCGAAAGCTCTATTTGTCTCCAATTGGGATTCTTTTGAGCGTTTTGAGGAAAAACTGTCTCATTCTTGTCAAAATGGCTTCCTTTTCAACAGGAACTGTTTCTACTCTTTAAACGACAGTAAATGTCTTTTGGTGAGAAATTTTCTCCATTAAAAACTGTCTGAAATCGCTCAATCTTGTCAAAATGGCAAATAAGCTTCCCTTTCAATATTATGGAACTGTTTGCGATACTGAAGCATGACTTATTATTATTAGTATTATTTATTATTATTATTATTATTATTATTATTATTATTATTATTATTATTATTATTATTATTATTATTATTATTATTATTATTATTATTATTATTATTATTATTATTATTATTTATTAAAAAAAATTTATTGCAATAACTATTTAATAATCAATTGATAGTTATACAATTAAATTATATAAGTTGAAGTAATGATATTAGTTGAAGAAGTCAGTAGCGGTTAACATATCAGCCGATCCCAACACTGAGGCCGCATTACCACGTTGTACAGCAACAGAGAGCCTTTGTATGAGGAAGGTGGTACAACTCTCCTGACCCATAATCCTGGCTAGTCGGCGGCCAATATCTTTTATTATTATTATTATTATTATTATTAATATTATTATTATTATTATTATTATTATTATTATTATTATTATTATTATTATTATTATTATTATTATTATTATTATTATTATTATTATTATTATTATTATTATTATTATTATTATTATTATTAATTTTTTTATATTTTATTTAAAACAATAAAAATCATACATAAATAAATAAATAAGTAATAGTAATAATAGTAGTAGTAATAATAATAATAATAATAATAATAATAATAATAATAATAATAATAATAATAATAATAATAATAATAATAATAATAATAATAATAATAATAATAATAATAATAATAATAATAATAATAATAAAATTAATTAATCATGCATATAGATAGAGAATACCATTTAATTTAAGAAATAATGATCATCAGGTACTGAGCTGGATCCAAGCACTGCAGCAGTGTTATTATTATTATTTATTATTATTATTATTATTATTATTATTATTATTATTATTATTATTATTATTATTATTATTATTATTATTATTATTATTATTATTATTATTATTATTATCATCATCATCATCATCATCATCATCATCATCATCATCATCATCATCATCATCATCATCATCATCATCATCATCATCATCATCATCATCATCATCATCATCATCATCATCATCATCATCATCATCATCATCATCATCATCATCATCATCATCATCATCATCATCATCATCATCATCATCATCATCATCATCATCATCATCATCATCATCATCATTATTATTATTATTATTATTATTATTATTATTATTATTATTATTATTATTATTATTATTATTATTATTATTATTATTATTATTATTATTATTATTATTTAACATCATCATCATCATCATCATCATCATCATCATCATCATCATCATCATCATCATCATCATCATTATTATTATTATTATATTATTATTATTATTACTATTATTATTATATATATGTAATTGTTTAATTTACTTGTTTATTATACAATTTTTTTGGATTGTCCATTTTTTTGGTACATGTGTTATTATTGATATTTTACAACTGGTGCATGTGCTAGGTACGTGTACTGGCACATGGTGGATAGCTAGCTATATAACATGCTAACGTGAGCCTTAGCATTCCATTATTCCTTATCAAGACTAGTGCATCTAGTCGAAACGTCGAGAAATTTGAAGTTGATTATTGAGAAGTTGATTTTAAGAGCTCATATGTAAGGTAACCAAGGTAACTGGCCTGTCAAACTTGAAGTCATGGATCTGGCATAACCGTTCGACCGCTGTTCCGTTAGATGATGAATTAAGCCTCTTAGACGGCAAGAACTGTGATACAGATAATGAAAGTGATGCAGAAGACTAGCCAGTGCAGGCCAAACAGGCCAAACGTAATCCACGTGTTCATGGTGGTGTGATTCGTGGCCACTTCATGCAGGTTCGTGGTGGCCTAGGCGGTGGCAGAGGGGGGCCTGTAAGAGGTCAGAGGGGCCGGCCTCGTACTAGAGGACAGGGGCGCAGACCTGTAAGGGCTCAGAAACCCAGGATAAATTGGGACATTGGCCCGAATGACAGTTATGAGCCAAAGCAAATTCCATTCGTTGGTGGCGAGCAACTCAAAGTTAGGCTTGGTGCCAATGCAACTATTAGATGAATTCTTCGCCCAGTACTCACTAACAATATCTTTAGGCATATTGTAGAGGAGACCAACCGATATGCTCAGCAGTTCATCGAGGCAAGTTGTGAAAATCTGAAGGATTTCTCCAGGGTTCATGACTGGGTGGACACTACCGTTGATGAAATGAAGACATTCTTCGGTTTACTTGGACTGATGGATGTTATTCACAAGCCAAGGCTGGACATGTGTTGGTCCACGGATGATCTGATAGAAATCCCTATATTCGGGCAAAATTTAAAATGAGAAGGGATAGGTTCTTTCTCCTCCTGAAATTCCTACATTTTGCAAATAATGAGGACCCCACCCATGACCCCAGAGATCCCGATAGGGACAGGCTGTATGCGAGTGCAGATGAGGTAGTAGATGAGGTGGAAGAAGACTCTTCGGTCTTGGTTGAGGAAGTTGTCCTTAATGGGTTAGAGGGAGCTCAATCTAGTGACCAGCCAATTCCGGTGCTTAGCAAAAGCGAGGAAGAAGTTAGGAAGCTAGTTGCTCAGCATGTGGAAGATGGTAGCCTGTCGGAGATGAGGAGTAAAGCTGAAAAGCAGGAAGATGATTATTGTAGGGAGAACGGAGTACTAGTGCAGGTCAAGTTGGTAGATCCTCAAAAGGAGTTGTCCAGAATTGTCGTGCCATCTTGTAGAAGGAAAGAGGTGTTGGACATTGGGCACAGAGGGTTAGTTGGTGGATTTTTCACACAATAAGATGCTTGCCATCCTATCTCACCACTTCACATGGCCTGGTATTAGGAAAGACATTAGGGCATACTGTAGTGCCTGCCCAGAATGTGAAAAGGCAGGGAGGCAGCTACAACTTAGAGTACCTATGGTAGTTACACCAACCATATCAGACAGAACCTTACCAAAGGATGGCCTGGGATCTGGTAGAAAAAACCAAAGAAGGTCACAGGTATATCCTGACCATTGTGTCTTGGGACTAGGGTTAGGGCTTGGACAATGACTATTCCTTTGAAATGGGTAGATGCTAAATCAGTAGCAGAGGGGTTAATGGGAGTAATCAGTCACTTCTGGGAAAGGTTATTAAGGCCAGCGTTGCCCATTTTATCATAGTTTATGTAAACGTCCATAACTTTGTTGTCCTTCTTCCCCTACATTTTATTTTGGTACCAGAATACAGCTCTCTGCAAGAGCTTTCTAATAATGTGCTTTATTAAGAAGTTTCAGTAAAGTATAGAGGTTTGGAAAAATTCTAACTAGAGTCACAATAAAATGTCCCTCTCCTAAGATATGCCCTATACACACTTACCTTTTATGGATGTAGTAGAGCAACCACGAAAGCTTGATTCCAGCGAAATTTTTTAACCTCAACACTAACTGAGTTTTCATGACAAGGTCAACAATAATATGGGCATATCAGGGTATATACACATGACTTTATAATTGGACTAGCACTTAAAAATTGAAAAACTCCGCTCTACAATCGTAGAGCAAAGATAGAGCTACAATATGATATATAATGAAGCAGGTATACATACATTTTTCCTTGAGATATCTGTCTTTACCTTAAAAAAAACATGTTTCTGAGAAACTGCTATTGAAGTTGGGCTACTACTATATTGGGCCACCACCAGACTACTGCTCACATGTCACACATGTGCAGTACTTCAATTTTTCGTATATTTATGCTCAATTAGAATGCAATGATTCTACGTGCAATGAGCTGCATTCTAGTACTTGAATAAAGTATCCAGGGTAAGTGGTAGTAGATATGAGCGATCAAACTTTACTGAAGCTGAACTAACCTTCTTCAATTTTCAAGGTGAATGTAATGGATAAAATTCACCATAACTAGAGACTTGTGCATCCAAATTTGAAAGACAGATTGTACAGATGTTTAGAAGGGATATAAGCCCCCCAAAAATATTGTCAAAATAATGGGCAACGCTGGCCTTAAGAAGTTATGTAGGCTCTTGAATATTAAACAGATAAAGATCACAGCCTACCACCCCCAGACCAACGGGATACTAGAACGGTGGCATGGTTGTTTGAAGAGTATGATTCGTAAGATCCAGGGCAAAGACCAAGAATGGCCTAAAGTATTGCTTGTTAGCATACAGAGCTACCCTCCACACAGCCACAGGGTTTTCACCTTACGAATTAGTTCATGGTAAGAGCATGTGAGGTCCCCTTTAGGCAGTTAAAGTGGGATGGATAAGTGGAGATATAAGCTTTACCAGCACGGTTGAGTGGGTACAGGTATTGAGGGAGACCCTAGTAGCTCTACACGAAGTAGCTCATGCCAATCAGGCTATTGCAAAAGAAAAATCCAAGACAGCATATGATGCTAGATCCAAGGCCTGTAGCTTTGAGCCAGGGGATCTTGTGTTATGCCACACCCCTGGGCTCATGGGAAAATTGCATTCAATCTGGGATGGCCCATATGTAGTGAGTGCTAAACTATCTAACTGCAACTATACACTATTGCATTCCAAGGCAAAAGATCTAGACATGTCACTGTGCATATCAATAGGTTAAAAGCTTGGAAGACCCCAACTGCCAACTTGTTTCGTGTTGTATATAGTGGCAGATGAGTCTGAAGTCAATCCTGAACCTATTGGGAAGGTTAGCATGAGTGGTACTCACTTAACTGAGGAACAGCACCTCAGGTTAGACCTGCGGCTTGCCTAATTCAGTGATCGAGTTATAGGTGTTGCAAAATTTGAAGAGAATGAATTAATGTCAAAGAAGATTATCCTTTGAGAACTCACCCTTATCGTATTGCTCCAGGCATGGTTGATGATTTGAAGGGAGAGATTGATGATCTCCTTAGGAAAGGCATTATTGTTCCATCAAAGAGCCCATGGTCATCAACAATGGTGCCTCTCAGAAAAAAGAGTACTGGACAGGTGAGGCTTTGCATCGACTATAGAAGGCTAAACAAGATTACTATTTCGGATCCCTATCAAATGCCATGTATTGAGGACTTACTAAATCAGGTCTCAGCTGGTTATCGAAACTGGACCTTAACAAAGGCTTCTATCAGGTTCCCTTGAGTAGAAAAAGCCAGGACAAAACAGCATTTTGCACACCGTGGGGCAAGTATGCCTTCATGCATATGCCATTTATAACTAGTAAAACTGTCCTAGGAATATACTATTCCCTAATTAATGTCACCGCCATACTATGCCTGTGCCTCCCGTGTTTGGGGGGAACAATATACACTAAGGGGGGAGACAATTAGAGAGGTTTACTATAACATCAGTGAAAAAAGTTAAAGCTGCACATATGTATAGTATATAATTTATCCCACAAAATTCAATAATTTACAATCCCTATTGACCAAAAAATCATATATGTTAATGTCCTTTTCTTTGATATTTTTTTACCAGAAAAGCTACAGTTCCAACTGTAGACAACCAAAACAATCAATCACTCCTACTCCAATGATTGTGATGATCTGGAGAGAAGAGGAAATAAAGGGGGAAATGATTATGTTAGAATGTGTATAGACTTAATACATGCATATATTATTTTAATATTATATTATTGTTAGCTAGTAATCCCTTCATTATCATAATTATGTGACAGACAGGCTCTGCGAAAAGGGCCCACTTCGCGCAAGATATAAAATTTGAGTTATTGGCACTATGATATAGCACACCTTATTACCTTCAAAATGGTCTAAGAAGCATCATCATAGCTGGTTGGTTCGCTGAGCTACGACCGATCTAACACAGCTAAGTACAAGGCAAGAAAACGGCCTTTGAATGTTTACGACAATTTTGATTTCCGTAATCTTCCGCGTTACGCATTTTGGGGTAGCACGTGATTCTACAAGATACGCCTTTCATTGTTCGTGGAGAAAAGTAACGCTACTTGGAGCTTTTCTTCGATTCCACGGCGCAGCCCAGGACTTAGAACACCACTAGAGCCACCAAAAACTTCAGGCCTCCATGAATCAAGCAGCTATTCTTAGGAGGAAAAGCAGGTGAGAGATTTTACTAGCTGTGTTGAACCACCAACTGTAACTTTTTTGTTTAACTAGTACTCTAGCTCACAGTTGGCCATTGTTTAACTTGTTTTCTAAGAAACCCACAGATAGCCTTTGTTTAACTTGCTTTCTAGCCCACAGTTAGCCTTTGTTCACAGGTAGACTCTGTTTAACTTCTTTTCTAGCCCACAGTTAACTGTTAGCCTTGTTCACAGTTAGCCTTTGTTTAACTTGTTTTCTAGCCCACAGTTAGCCTTTATTTAACTTGTTTTCTAGCCAACAGTTAGCCTTTATTTAACTTGTTTTCTAGCCCACAGTTAGCCTTTATTTAACTTGTTTTCTAGCCCACAGTTAGCCTTTATTTAACTTGTTTTGTAGTCCACAGTTAGCCTTTGTTTAACTTGTTTTCTAAGAAGCCCACAGTTAGCCTTTGTTTAACTTGCTTTCTAGCCCACAGTTAGCCTTTATTGAACTTGTTTTCTAGCCCACAGTTAGCCTTTATTGAACTTCTTTTCTAGCCCACAGTTAGCCTTTATTTTACTTGTTTTCTAGCCCACAGTTAGCCTTTATTGAACTTGTTTTATAGCCCACAGTTAGCCTTTGTTTAACTTGTTTTCTAAGAAGCCCACAGTTAGCCTTTGTTTAACTTGCTTTCTAGCCCACAGTTAGCCTTTGTTTAACTTGATTTCTATACCACAGTTAGCCTTTGTTCACAGGTAGCCTTTGTTTAACTTGTTTTCTAGCCCACAGTTAGCCTTGTTCACAGTTAGCCTTTGTTCAACTTGTTTTCTAGCCCACAGTTGGCCTTTATTTAACTTGTTTTCTAGCCCACAGTTAGCCTTTATTTAACTTGTTTTCTAGCCCACAGTTAGCCTTTATTTAACTTGTTTTCTAGACCACAGTTAGCCTTTATTTAACTTGTTTTCTAGCCCAGTTAGCCTTTATTTAACTTGTTTTGTAGTCCACAGTTAGCCTTTGTTTAACTTGTTTTCTAAGAAGCCCACAGTTAGCCTTTGTTTAACTTGCTTTCTAGCCCACAGTTAGCCTTTATTGAACTTGTTTTCTAGCCCACAGTTAGCCTTTATTGAACTTCTTTTCTAGCCCACAGTTAGCCTTTATTTAACTTGTTTTCTAGCCCACAGTTAGCCTTTATTGAACTTGTTTGATAGCCCACATTTAGCCTTTGTTTAACTTGTTTTCTAAGAAGCCCACAGTTAGCCTTTGTTTAACTTGCTTTCTAGCCCACAGTTAGCCTTTGTTTAACTTGATTTCTAGCCCACAGTTAGCCTTTGTTCACAGGTAGCCTGGTTTAACTTGTTTTCTAGTCCACAGTTAGCCTTGTTCACAGTTAGCCTTTGTTTAACTTGTTTTCTAGCCCACAGTTAGCCTTTATTTATTTAGCCCATAGTTAGTGTTTAGTTTCTAGCCCATAGTTAACTTCTTTCTAGCCTACAGTTAGTGTTTATTAAACTTAGTTTCAGTTCAGCAATAAGCCGGCTACTTGTCCTAACCCAGTTTTCTTTCTCTTTTCTCTATTTCGCCTTTCTCTGTTCTTCCGGGTTCGAAAAGTTGCCTTGAAGACTCATCAAAGATTGGGGGAGAATATAAACTCTACCATGGACTCTGGATTTTTCTTCGTGTAAAGATAAATGGTGAGCTGTAATTAGAATTGTTTAGTTACTTTCTTTTTGCTTGTTTTGTGATCCTTATAGCTAGCCTTCGTTTTTAGTAATCAAGCTTTTAGTTTCTTTGGTAGCCAGCAGTCCATCTAGATAGCGCTAGCGTCATTCATTTGTAGCTAGCAGTAAATCTAGCTAGCTAGTGTCGCTCTATCCAGCAGTAGCTCTAGCTAGCGCTAGCGTTTGTTTTACTGGTAGTAATTGTAGTGATACAACAGTGAACTTAGCGGGTAAATCAAGCTTCTTAGCTCTCATCGAAGTTCACTTGCTACATTACTTATAAGCTGTGCCTAGGTAGATAACTTGCTCTATATATATATATATATATAATGAGAGAAGACACTAGTGGCACGCCATCATAACTTGCTCTCTCTATATATATAATGAGAGAGGACACTCATCATAACTTGCTCAATATATATATAATGAGAGAGGACACTAGTGGCACGCCATCATAACTTGCTCTCTATATATATATAATGAGAGAGGACACTAGTGGCACGCCATCATAACTTGCTCAATATATATATAATGAGAGAGGACACTAGTGGGACGCCATCATAACTTTCTCAATGTATATATAATGAGAGAAGACACTAGTGGCACGCCATCATAACCTGCTCTCTATATATATAATGAGAGCGGACACTAGTGGCACGCCATCATAACTTGCTCTATATATATATAATGGACACTAGTGGCACGCCATCATAACTTGCTCTATATATATATATAATGAGAGAAGACACTAGTGGCACACCATCATAACTTGCTCAATATATATATATAATGAGAGAGGACACTAGTGGCACGCCATCATAACTTGCTCAATATATATATATATATATATATAATGAGAGAGGACACTAGTGGCACGCCATCATAACTTGCTCTATATATGTGACAGGATTTGGGAAAAGGGACCTTATCGCGCAGAAAATGATTTTGAGTTATAGCACAAAAAGTATGCATGGGTCACTTTTTCTTATATATATTTTTTTAACTTTAGCACTCTCTAGAATCTTTCCTTTACCTCTGTACCAAGTTTGGTGTCTAGGTTGAGTCCAGAACAGGTTAAAATAACAGTTCGAAAACTTGTCGTCAAGTTTTCCATTGCGTAGAATAACGCGTATACGGAGTGACTTCGCAGTAAAAGTTCAATTAGCATTACGTCATTCTCCAATTAGCATACGGCCGGCATACTGCGGTTGTTATGGAACCACATAAACACTGCCAGCTGCAATGGCTTGGATAAGTAGTAATGAGGCAGCTAAGGCTATTAATTCTTTTAGCAGCTATTCCTCAGGAGACCAGCTGGCACTGCTAGATGTAATTGAGCAGTATTTCACCAATGAGGATGATGAGGACAATGATCCTCCATTTGAAGGTAAGTAGACAATGGTAGCTACCTCATTTCTCATTAAGATTTAGATAATTATTATAAAATAAATTGATATAGAACTTGACAAGGAAGGATCTGAAGAACATGGTGACAGAAAAGATGAGATGGATGCAATGGATGAGCAGGGTGACAGAAATGATGAGATGGATGTGCAGGGAGTAATGGATGCAATGGATGATAGTGAAACTGATGATCTGCATGGCGAGTTGGATGAACCAGGAACTCCATCAGAGACCGATTTGGCCTTGGCACGATTGTCCAGTCTTTGTGATACAGAAGTAGAGTATCGGCCGACTGACTTAGATGAGGAAAAATCAATCACAATGTTCATGTCTGCAGGTTGTGGTTGCCTGAAGTGGAGGGGACGGAGCTGTTCAGCACAGTTTTCTGTGGGTCATGTACAGGAAGTCAGATCAAAATGCTTCGAGCTCTCACACTGTGAACTTGACATGTTGATCATGGGGCAACTTCTGGCTTTGGCGAACACTAGTGAGTCAACCTCCACGGAAGCCAGGCACACTGCTGCTAAAAGAGTTCGAATTCGCGTATCGTACCAACACCAGAGTCGACAAATTTGTCAAGAAACATTCCTCTTTTTACATACCATTGGTCTGAAGCGTTTCAAAAACATCACCAAGAGCTTCCTTGACAACGGTATTCTTCCTCGCGTACATGGAAATACGAAGCGTTTACCAAAGTACACTCTATCACTAGTGTCGATTAAGAACATGGTACATTTCCTACTCAATTACACAGAAGAGAATGGCTTGCTTCTTCCAGGTCGCATCCCAGGTTATCGACAGAGTGACATCAAGCTTCTACCCTCAAGCACCTCCAAACGTGGCATATGGAATATATACACGGCAGCAGTGGAAATGACCATTTTTCATGCTGTTGCATACTCGACGTTCTGTAACTTGTGGCGAACTCTTCTTCCCTCGATCATTCTCATGCGGCCAATGTCGGATTTGTGTTGGCAACGCCAGCGTAATAGTACCACTGTTGTGCGAGCTGTAAATTCCTCAGAGTCTGAGAAGACAGAAAGAAGCACTTGCCAGTGCACTGGAGCATCTCCGAATTGTGACAACCGAAAGGTCATTTTATAGGACCAAATCTGACGAATGTAAGAGGTCAATCAGATCTCTCTTCCCAACCAATGTCTCATTCCAGCCACCTCCTTTGTCTGCACTCACACCTGCAAATTCGAGAGACATCAAAGCTCATTATTCCTTTGATTACGCACAAATGGTATGTATTACACAAATGGTGTGTATTACTATAAATCCTATAGGTACTAGCTATGTTCAACAGGGTGTTAAGTAGCTTATCCCATGGTTGTGTATCTACAATGTGTACAATGTCAGAGAGGGGTCATTTATTTGGGTGTTGAGAGTATTATCACACTAGAATAGCACCTTAACATTCAGTTATTGACAAAAGTGTGGGAGTGTCATAGGATATTTATGTTGGTTTACCTGCACTCCTTGGTTTCTTTTAATCATGTGCCATAATTTTGGATATGCATTACCCAGAAGAGACGAAGTGTTACTGATAACTGCATGAGACAAAAAATATAAATCATACTACTTTGGATATATTTTGGATAGTAGGGGAATAAAGATTTATTCACATGACATTGTTACCTTCTTTGATAGGTGCACTATCCTTCAGATCCTCTCCAGCCAGGTCCCATGTACTTTCTTGTACCTCGGAAGTGCAGTATCTTTGGTGTACACTGCGAAGGAATTCCGAGGCAGGTGAACTACCTGACTGATGAGGCCAGCGATTGTGGCAAAGGCGCCAATGTTGTGGTGAGCCAGCTTCATCACTTCCTTGAGACTCATGGACTTGGAGAGACAGAAGTGTTCCTCCATGCTGATAATTGCACGGGACAGAACAAGAACAATTGTATGATGCAGTACTTGTTGTGGAGGACTCTAACAGGAAGGTACAACAAAATCACGTTGTCATTTTTGGTGGTAGGGCACACAAAGTTCTCACCAGATTGGTGCTTTGGTCTTCTGAAGAGGAAATACAGAAGGACGAAGATAGGGACATTGAGTGGCCTAGCAAGTGTTGTCAATTTATCTGCAGATTGTAACTTCGCTCAGTTAGTTGCAACCGAAGATGAAGCAGTCATTGTACCAACATTCGATTGGAGTACTCTTTTTGCAACTCACTTCAAGAAGATCATTGGCATTAAAAAACTCCATCACTTTTTCTTTGATAGCCGTGTTCCTGACAGTGTGTTCGTGAGGGACCGATGTGACACAGTGGAACAGGAGATCAAACTCTTCAAACATACTTGGAAACCGCAACAGAATGGTTTGCCACTTGTAATACATCCCAAGGGTCTTACTCTTGAACGGCAATGGTACCTGTATGAGAATATCAGGCAATTTTGTCCTGACTCTGACAAAGACACTACCTGTCCATTACCCCCAAATCCAAAACCAACAAGCAGGAGCAGTACCCCCCAACTTCTGAACAATGAAGTGGAATCTCATCTCAATCTCAAACACACCACATAACTAACAGTAGGAAGCTACAGTAGAGGTAAAAGAAAACTTTACGTACCGTTTGCGTTGGACGTTTGTGGTACGTTTGAGTCGCAGCGTTGCTGTACCGTTAGACAAACGTTCGCCGAACGTTCGCCATACGTTCGCTAAACGTTGGCCAAAAACGTTAGGCAGGGATCGTCAATTGAGCGTTGTAAAATTGAATTTCTCTAGCGCATACCAGATCGACGAAGGCTAACTGTCATTGCTCTAGCGTTTATTCTTTTTCAGAATCAAGATGCCTTATTCTATTAGAAGAAACAGAATTGTATTCTTTAGGATCTAGAGGATTCAAGGCTGCAGCTATCGTCTGTATTTTGAAGGAGAGCCTGACAGCAACAAGGCAATGCGTCCAGTTTTGTCAAGCACTGCGAGACAGGTATCGCCTTACAGCCGTGGAGCGGTGGTGGTAAAGATGCTGGAAGATGATGAGAAGACAGCATACCAACTGCAGTTCTCCTTCACAGCGAAGGGAACCCAGTCTTGCTTTGCAGGACATTGCTTATGTTGATATTTTGAGGCAGAGGTAATGCCAACTGATAAGAGACGCTTGTGTTGAACTAGTTTTGGGATGGAACTATGTGAAAGTTAATATCTAGTGTAGAAGCTTTCTGTGTCACACTGAAGCTATGTTGGTTGTTAGTGGCTAATGATAATCTAGGCCTGGGTCTTGATGGTATTTTGGTTAGAGCCAATGTGCTGATGGGGATAAGCCATTGGATTAAAAAAAATATATATATATATATAGTTTAGGGACTTTGTAGATGTTATGGCTTAATTCTAGGGCAAGATATTGATATAGAACACTGGTGAATTGGTATAGTGACTAATGTAATAACATGATCAATAGCAGTATCATTTATCCCTGTCCTAGGTCAAGAGATTGGAGCGAGATACAGAACCTTGAAGAGCACAGACGAGTGCACAGTTCAATTGGAAACACATATATAGGCTTTTTTTGGTTGTATAAGGCAGACACGAAAGAACAAGCTAAGATATGATTCATGTTGTATTATGGTTGTGTGTGTAATAAGGTGTAGATTTATACTCTTGTTTTAAACCTGTTTATTTTATTATAGCGTGAAACATTTGGTGAAGGTAAATGTGTGGGCCAGTATTATGAGAGCCCCACTTTTTGTTCAAATTCTTCACTAGACCCTTGTTACCCTTTGTAAAGGATGTTTGCTCCCATCACCGCTTCATGCAGGACACTGACCCCAAACGTACATCCAGGCTGGCTAAAGAGTTCGATATAAATTGATGGAGGATGCCTCCTGAGTTTCAAGATGCCAACCCCATTGAAGACCTGTGACACGAGTTTGAAAGAGTACATCAGGAGAGAAGTGAAGCCCAAGTCCAAAGCTGAATTGGTGGACAGCATAACACAATTTTGATTAACTGTAGATGTCAGAAGTAGAACAGACACCTGCCATGGGGAGGTTTATTTGGAAATCACTTGTGATATCAAGTTGGCAAAACTTTCGTGTGTTTGGGTAGTTAGAGATGTTAAATTTTCTTATTAAATTATCAATAAGAAGATATAAAATAATGATAATTTCAAAAACAACTATATAGTTATTGAACAAGTCCAGTTCTGACCCCGCCACCACAGATGTAGAGTGAAGAACTGTAATCCTCGTCTTCCATGACAGGCTTGAATTCTTCCTCCATGGCTGCCTGGTAACTGCATTTCAAAATAGTAAATCACACCTGAACTTGATATAAAGAATTTGATTTAAAACTTAACAATAGCTGAAATCTTGCCATTATATATCACCCTCACTGCCTTGGCCTCCCACTCCCATTGAGGAGCACCCTAAAACATTGCTGCTTGGTACAGCCACCCAGAACTTTCATTCTGCCAGAAGACCAAACGATAGTCAGTATAATTATCATTACTGGATCCACTGTTCTAGTTTTATTTTGGGGGGTTTCGTTTTAAATACTGTATGTAACACTAACAACTAGACTGAAGTAAAGGCTGGGTAACTACCACAGATAGGCGCTAGCCATTGGAGTTCTACCTAGTGTTATACTTACTGCTCAGAGGAAGGTGGCAGCGAGAGTTCTTCTGTGAGCCATTCCCAGGACAAATCAAAAGTAGAAGCTGCAACAAAACAGAACAGTAATCAACAGTAGGCCGACTGACTTGACTTTACGCGCTCTATCGAACACTTGGTGTAGGATACCGAATGTTGATTGCGCATTTCGGGTAATTAAATAACGGATCGTGCGTTGCGTTCGCAATACGTTGCTTGAGCGTTATCTGTGCGTTCCTTGAGCGTTGCTTGAGCGTTTCTTAAGAAACGTTTCTGCGTTGAACGTTTACCCAACGCAACGGTATGTAAAGTTTTTTTTGGTCGCTACTGTACATTGCAAATTTGTCCTTTTTTAATGTATGCTAATAATTATTAATGCTAGCCTGTACATACTCTACTTATTTATGCCTAGTGCTAGACCTGGCTAGCGCTTACTCCCAGTACAAATCCAGACTGTTTTGGATGAATCTTTAAGCGAATGACTGGAAATTCACAGTCTTCGATCACTTCTTTCCCGAAAGTACCGCCCCACTTTCGACAGCGTCTGCTTCGAAGTCCACAGTCTTAGTTAGTTAGCCAGCGTTCTATAGTTTTAGATAGCCAGCGTTCCATAGTTTCACTTTGTCAGACAACAGCTATAGCTATTTACATCGTTTCTTTCCCAGCAAAAGTAGCCCCACCCGTTCGTAACACGGTAATTTACGGAGTAAACATTTTAGCTTTCGTCGTCAACTACAACGCCCAGTTATTGAAATAGTCACGGTTTTAGCCAATACTTAAACCTGAAGCTCTCGCTCATATCTTCGGTGTCAGAGCAGCTCTAGACTTGATACAAGGCTTATTTTGAACCTTATAAATCGGGCTTCAACATGGTCTAGCTAACTCATATATTTATTTTTGCGCGATAAGGTCCCTTTTCCCAAATCCTGTCACATATATATAATGAGAGAAGACACTAATGGCACGCCATAATAACTTGCTCTCTATATATATATAATGAGAGAGGACACTAGTGGCACGCCATCATAACTTGCTCTCTCTCTATATATATATATAATGAGAGAAGACACTAGTGGCACGCCATCATAACTTGCTCTCTATATATATATAATGAGAGAGGACACTAGTGGCATGCCATCATAACTTGCTCTATATATATATATAATGAGAGTGGACACTAGTGGCACGCCATCATAACTTGCTCTCTATATATATATAATGAGAGAAGACACTAGTGGCACACCATCATAACTTGCTCTCTCTATATATATAATGAGAGAGGACACTAGTGGCATGCCATCATAACTTGCTCTATATATATATATATATATAATGAGAGAGGACACTAGTGGCACGCCGTCATAACTTGCTCTATATATATATATAATGAGAGAGGACACTAGTGGCATGCCATCATAACTTGCTCAATATATATATATATAATGAGAGAGGACACTAGTGGCACGCCATCATAACTTGCTCTATACATATATATAATGAGAGAAGACACTAGTGGCACGCCATCATAACTGACTCAATATATATATATATATATATAATGAGAGAGGACACTAGTGGCACGCCATCATAACTTGCTCTCTCTATATATACAATGAGAGAGGACACTAGTGGCACACCATCATAACTTTCTCTCTATATATAATGAGAGAGGACACTAGTGGCACGCCATCATAACTTGCTCTCTCTATATATATAACGAGAGAGGACACTAGTGGCATGCCATCATAACTTGCTCTATATATATATATATAATGAGAGAGGACACTAGTGGCACGCCATCATAACTTGCTCTATATATAATGAGAGCGGACACTAGTGGCACGCCATCATAACTTGCTCTATATATATATAATGAGAGAGGACGCTAGTGGCACACCATCATAACTTGCTCTATATATATATATAATGAGAGAGGACACTAGTGGCACGCCATCATAACTAACTTGCTCAATATATATATATATAATGAGAGAGGACACTAGTGGCACGCCATCATAACTTGCTCTCTATATATATAATGAGAGAGGATACTAGTGGCACGCCATCATAACTTGCTCTATATATATATAATGAGAGAGGACACTAGTGGCACGCCATCATAACTTGCTCTATATATATATATAATGAGAGAAGACACTAGTGGCACGCCATCATAACTTGCTCTATATATATAATGAGAGAGGACACTAGTGGTACGCCATCATAACTTGCTCAATATATATATAAATGAGAGAAGACACTAGTGGCAGTGCTAACAGGAATAGTGAGACAGATGTTTGCCAGAGTGCTGATGTTGGGGAAGATTGTTCTCAGCATTTCCTCACTACTGAGTTTGGTTTGCTCTGAGTACAAAGTTCCTTTCGGCTGCTTGGATAGGTAGCTACGAAATGTTTTCCACTCTGTTCTGAGTTCAGTGGATATCAGAGCTTCCTTGGTATATATTCATCACTCTGCACAGTCTCCGCAGGCAGCTCTGCATCATATGCACCGTAGTGATCGATAATTTTTTCCTTTTGCATGCTTGACCACGTACCTACATTTTTGTGCCTAATGAAAACACTCATTGCGTAGAGTATAGCTTTCTCTAGCCTCAGGTACTTATTTGAAATCGTTAACACTTAGCAATCTGGATATTTATGCAGAACCACAGGCATTCAGGTTTTTAGGTACCCCCACTTTAGCTAAAGTAACTTGGCTATCTTTATACCCATGAAAAATATTTTAGTATCAAAGAGTACAACCACAGAATAATAGCACATGAACAGAACGTTCTAGATTATGACACAATTGCATCTAGCTACAAAACTATTAATGTAATACATTATGTACTCTGTAAATACACTTTCTGAGACAATACTTAGCTGAATTAGCTGCACAATCATGCTGATTATGGGCTTTTGGTGAGGAGGAATCTATCCATCATATGCAGTACTTATGATGACTAAAACATTGAATATTGTGCTGAGAATGCACCAGAATGCGTCTCAGAGAATCAATTTTTTCAAAATTTCCCCGGGGAGACCCCACTAGCTACGGCCACACTTCACATGCTTACAGTACATGTTGTCCCCCCTAAATTTTGGAACACACCATTATGCCCCCTCTTGCAAGAACTTCTGGATGAAATCCTGGAGGTGATGTCCAAAGTTATGTAATTTTGTTACTAGATGTAACACAACGCGTGTGGCCAATGAATATTTGGAGGTATAGTCCTCCCTTCCTGCATATAGTGACCAATTCCATGTATATGCTGTCTTTGAGTTGGCCAGTACCAATGCCCACTTTTGTGGGTTTTGGGGGCATGTATTGAAGGAAGAATAAACGCCCTTTGAAACCAGTCATGCAATTTCCCGATGCAACGTGTAAGATGCCTGAAACCTTTACACCAGTGCTGTCATATATGTCCGGATCTTGAATAGCTGATCATGTCCTGGTTGACCTCGTCCTACTTGATTCTCATTGTTGGTCAAGTGTAAAAAATTGAGCAACAACAAAAACCTATCTCCTGACATTATGGTGGAGAATGTAGGGATATGTAATGGGCAACTTCTGCTCCAGTAGCTCTGGGGAGTGGGATAATCCAGCACTCCCATTAGACATTAGAATCACCATTGCGATGAATCTGTATAGTAAAGTATAACTGTGTGTCCTGTCATTGGTGGCAAAAAATAAATGCTGCCTGTAATGTGTGTTTTGCATGTAATCTGAGGTTGCACAGGTTTTGATATAAGATGAAAGCTTTGTGGGTTAATATTTGCACCATCATGTATTTATGCAAATATTGAGGTGTGTGAGAGTGACAAGGTTAGAGGTGTGTAACAATTGCTAATTAATATTTTATTGTAAGCTTACTGGCCTTATGTCATTTACCTATACATTTCTTCCAGCGTGAACAGGTGGCGGATGAAGTCATGCTCTCTTGCTTGTGGGTGTTCATCAAGGTGCTGCTGGTGACTTGCCAAGTACTGTTTCCCATACCGGTTCGTTTCACACCAGATATCCTTGATGATATTGACGTGAATAATTGTTCGAAAGTATCCAGAGGCTCGACCACACCTTATTAGGCCCACCAACAGAAGAACAGAAGATACCACCATGCCACTTGCATCGCCTTCTTCCTCGTCTATGTCATAACCACCTCCCGCTCCATCCTCACTATGCAAACTAACATCATCCCACCCATCACATTCAACCTCATGCCCCCCACCTTGAACCTCGCACTCTTCATCTCGTATCTCGCCCTCTTCATCTGGAACCTCACCCTCTTCACCTGGAACCTCACCCTCTTCACCTGGAACCTCACCCTCTTCACCTGGAACTCACCCTCTTCACCTGGAACCTCACCCCCTCTTCACCTGGAACCTCACCCTCTTCACCTGGAACCTCACCGCCCTCTTCACCTGGAACCTCGCCGCCCTCTTCACCTGGAACCTCGCCCTCTTCACATTCATTATCAGCACCTTCATCTCCAACATCTATAATAAAAAGAATATTTATTGGTTATTTATATTGTATTTTATTGCTCTTGCTGTAGTAAATAACTTTCCTTCAAGGTAACCATCAAAGTCTCCATCACTCATATATATCACCATGAACTTGATAAGGTCTAGGGTTCAGAATAATTGCTAATAATGAAATTCTTCAGGGAGGAGCTTGTTGGTAAATTTGGAGGGTGGAGTTGTGAGATCAAGAAGGTGGAGTTCAGCAACTAGAACTGCGCAGAGCTTGCAAACAGTTTAGAGTTCAGGGTTCGGCGAGGTGAGCAAGATTGGAAAAGAGAAAGAATTTGTGAGCTGGAATAGTCGGCGCTGCAAAAGCAAGTAAGAAGCTTAGAATGGCAAGTCAACGTAAGAAACGTCTGCTCTAGAACAAGCAGGTGCCGATCACCGCACCAAAAAAACATGATGCGCAAAGCTAAGTTTAGCTCCAATGCTCGAGATCCAACTAATAATTTAGCATGGAGCGGGCGGCCCTTCGCAATTACGTAAAGTTCAATTGAGGCGACTATAGTAGTCGACTAACGCAGTTTAACCGATTAACGGCGATAGACGCCAATTGGCGTCATGCCCGTGCGTGCTCTGAACGGCGGTAGACGCCAATTGGCGTCATATCAAGCAGCCTTTTTATTCGCGCGATCGGCTAGCTGTCTTACTCTTTACGAAGGATCCATTGCTGCGATACTGCTCTATAACACTGTAAGTTCATGATAGTGCCTTTATTATATGTGACAGGCTCTGCGAAAAGGGCCCACTTCGCGCAAGATATAAAATTTGAGTTATTGGCACTAAGATATAGCACACCTTATTACCTTCAAAATGGTCTAAGAAGCGTCACCATAGCTAGTTGGTTTGCTGAGCTACGACCGATCTAACACATCTAAGTACAAGGCCATAATTCCATGAAAACGGTCTTTCAATGTTTACTTACGGGGAATTTTTCTATTTCCGTAATCTTCCGCGTTACACGTTTTGAGGTAGCACGTGATTCTACAAGATACGCCCTTCATAGTTCGTGGAGAAGTCACACTTCTTGGAGGAGCTTTTGTTCGCTTCCACGGCGCAGCCAAGGACTTTGAACACCACTAGAGCCCCCCAAAACTTCGTGCCTCCATGAATCAAGCAGCTATTCTTGGGAGGAAAAGCAGGTGAGAGATAGTACTAGCCCACCAACTGTAACTTTTTTATTTAACTTGTTCTCTAGCTCACAGTTGGCCTTTGTTTAACTTGTTTTCTAATAAGCCCACAGTTAGCCTTTGTTTAACTTGATTTCTATCCTACAGTTAGCCTTTGTTCACAGGTAGCCTTTGTTTAACTCGTTTTCTAGCCCACAGTTAGCCTTTATTTAACCTGTTTTCTAGCCCATAGTTAGCCTTTATTTAACTTGTTTTCTAGCCCACAGTTAGCCTTTATTTAACTTGTTTTCTAGCCCACAGTTAGCCTTTATTGAACTTCTTTTCTAACCCACAGTTAGCCTTTGTTTAACTTGTTTTCTAGCCCACAGTTAGCCTTTATTTAACTTGTTTTCTAGCCCACAGTTAGCCTTTATTTAACTTGTTTTCTAGCCCACAGTTAGCCTTTGTTTAACTTGTTTTCTAGCCCACAGTTAACCTTTATTTATTTAGCCCATAGTTAGTGTTTAGTTTCTAGCCCATAGTTAACTTGTTTCTAGCCTACAGTTAGTGTTTATTAAACTTAGTTTCAGGTCAGCAGTAAGCCGGCTACTTGTCCTAACCCAGTTTTCTCTCTTTTGTTGTTGTTAGAACAAACTATTATTAGATAAAAAGTAGGACAAGAATAATTATTATTATACAGCGTTACAACAACATTGGTTAAAGACTTATTGTTGCTGATCTACTGTTATGTCCCTCCTTTCTGCAGATCATACAAGTGTGTTTCTTGGCAGAGGGAAGATAATCCTCTTTATTCTGATTACCAGTTGGTGAGGAGGGAGTGCTGGAAGGCTTGGGGACAGCTGGCAAAGGACAGGTACTATCCTTCTCATCTTCAGGTGAAGTACTCCCGGACTTCTCGCCAGCACTCGTCACAGGTGGTTTTGTAGAACGACCTTTCCAGCTGCACAATTTGAAGGTGCTCTTCTGCTGCTTTTATAGTAGCACATTTCTCCACATCAGGACAGTTAGCAGCTCGGAGGATAGCTGTACTGTTCTGTTGGCATTGCCAGCACAAGTCAGACATAGGTTTCATAATAATAATGGATGGAAGCAGTGACTGCCAGAGCTTATATTGAAGGTGGAGTATGCAGCAGGACATGCACAGGGTGTGGAGTTAGCAGCTTCACAATACACCCTCCGGATCCCTCTCTTGGACACGCTAGAAGGTAGCAGCTTGATGTCAGATCTGCTATAACCTGGTATGCGACCAGGAAGGAGCAGGCCATTCTGATCAGCAGAGTTTAGTAAGAATCTGACAATAAACTCTACCTAAGCAAATGCAAGGGCATTGTGAGGAAGACGCCTGGTGTTTCCATGGACACGTGGTGCAAGCCCATTGTCCTTGAAGTGTGTCACCAAGTTCTTCATTCGTTTCTCGCCAACAGTGTGAAGGTAACGAAACATGGAAGGACACACTGGTTGCCCCTGATGGTAATATTTTGTGTACTTTTTCTGTCGACTCAACAGTGAATGCCGAACCATCTCCATCGAATTTGAGGTAGCCATGAGCTGCCCAAGCAAGATGTCCAACTCATTGTGTGTCTGGGAATTGCAGTGTGAGCGAAATCAAAGACATGCTGTCAAGGAAAATGGGAGAGAGAAACTTCCCCCATCACGAAGACGACAACCACATCCAGCATCCAAGAAATCTCCAACTTGCTTATTTTCCTCGATGTCGGAAAGAGTTGGTTCGATGCCATCAATCATGTGAAGATTCTCCAGGGCTTCACTCACTTGCTCATCACGGTCCAAATCTTCCTCCTCAATTTCTTAATTTCTTCATCCTCACTGATCTCCTCCTCCACACCCATCTCGCCAACCTCTACCACTCTGCTATTGCACAAAAGTTCTGTCTCTGTAAATAGTATGCACACAGATGTACTATAATTCCAACACATTACTCCACATTACTCCTAAATACAAATTTTTGTCAATACAGTGTATATTTTGCTATTCAGCTATTCAGTAGATGATATTTTTTTTTGGCTATGGACACCTATGTCTTCACTAAACCTGCCATGATTTGCTGCTCCAGTCACATCATCACTGTCCATTTCTCCTTCAAAAGGAGTGTTGAAGTAGTCTTGTAAGATATCCAACAAGGGTTGTTGGTCTTTCTCACAAAAGTGAAGCAAACCATTCACAGCTCTAGCAGCACTAGTTTGAAAAGACATTCTGCAGCTGTTGTTACTGTGGTAACGAGTTATAAAGGCGCGCGGGTAACTCCCATACTTCCGTGTGCACGTAGTATTCTTCCGCCGGCAGTTAAACTTCAATCTCGGTTACGCGTAGAGAAGAATTGAGTCCGAGTTTTCTAAGGCTACGCTCGGCAAGAAGCAGACGCTTTTAGGTCATCAAACTTCACAGAAAGTTAGCTAAAAGATAATAGATACTTATAAGCTAATAAAATGGATTTTATAAAATTTTGGCCTAGGCATTGTTTTAGGTTGTATCTCAATTTCAATATCTGCGCGAAGTGGGCCCTTTTCCCAGAGCCTGTCACATATAGGACTTACTATAACATTTTTTTTGAAAACTTGAAAACAATTATGACTTATACATATTAAAAATAGGATAACTATAATGGCAAAAAGAGAATGTTTGTCTTTGGAGGAGGTCCACAAGGCATTGGATGGAGATGGGGACTTGGATGAGCCATTTGCAGATGGAAGTGATGAGGAATCTGCAGGAAGGTAAGGAAATTTTAGTGAACAAATGTTGAATAATATAATAAAATATATATATAAAATAATTATATATACATGTAATATATTTAGACATGGAAGAGGAAGATGCTCATTCCTTCGCGATACCTGCCGCATTACACAAGACACCTTTACCCAACCCATCGACCCAAATGAATGCCGCTTTTATCACACCCATCTCAGTAAAAGACTCCGTGGTTGCTTTCACATCAGACTCTGTAAACACTACTGCTACCTGCCACCTTTTACCACCATCGCTATCGACAACATGCACTTCCATATCTACTTCAGTATCGACCACACCCCAGCCTCAAACCACATCAGTATCAACCACACCCCAGCCTCAAACCACATCGGTATTGACCACAATGACTTCCACCTCTACCTACATCAGAATCAACCACACCCATGCCTCAACCAACATCAGTATCAACCACACCTACTTACACACCCCAGCCCCAACTCAACATTATACCAACTCAACAACAAATCCAACCATCACCCTCTTTCATTCCTTCCACTGCCACCTCCTCAGCCTTGCCATCCACTGTCTCTTCCACACAGACATTGCCTCCAGTTTGGTCACCAAACCTAGTGACCCCTACAATTCATCCATTCACATATTCCGTAGGACCTACAGTTCCTATACAGGAATCACCACTGGAGGTATTTGAACTTTTTTTAAACACCTAACATAGTGGAAGAGATAGTGGATCAAACAAATAAGTATGCTGAAGAAGTCATGGGTGCTGAAGCCTATGTTTCTTGGAAAGAAATTACAGAGGATGATATACGAGCATTCATAGGCTTCAGCATTCTTATGGGAATTAATCACCAGCCATCCACAGACGACTATTGGAAGAGGGATCCCATCCACAATTATAAACCGATATCCCAAAGAATATCCAGGGATAGGTACAGGACAATTACAAGGTTTCTACATTTTGTAGACAATTGTACACTTTCCCCAAGGGGCAGTGAAAATTATGACAGGCTGGGGAAAATCCGACCTCTTCTCAGCCATTTTCAACACAAATTTTCATCAATATACAGGCCTAACTGCGAGATTGCAATCGATGAGGCTATGATAAACTTTCAAGGTCATTCATCACTGAAGCAATACATGCCAATGAAACCCATCAAAAGAGGAATCAAGGTGTGGGTTCGGGCTGATAGCCGAAACGGTTTTTTCACACAGTTCGAGATTTACACGGGGGAAAAGAAAGGTGCAGTTGAGCACCACTTGGGGGCAAGAGTGGCTAACTGAGGACCTACAGGGCAAGTGGCACCACATGTACTTTGACAGCTTTTTTACCTCGCATAGTCTGTTGGTTGATTTGGAGAGGAGAGGGATTTATGGATGTGGGACAGCCAGGAAAGACAGGCGTGGTTTCCCCGAGGAGCTGAAGAAAGCCAAATTCAAGAAAAGGTAAAATTGCACTAGATAAACACAAGTTAGTGTTATGCCACAAACATTTTGGGGTTGTATATCAGGTCATGCATGTTATTTACCCCAACTATGAGATACACATTATATGAACTTCTAAACATTTTTAGGGGCCAGTCACTAACCACGCAATGTGGAAAAGTGTGTGCAAATGCATGGCAGGACCGAAAGATCGTCATGCTTATGTATCAACAGCGACCCCAAGAGTGTCACCTCAGTGATTAGGCATAAGAGCATTGGCAGCAGAGAGGAAATAAGCTGCCCCCTAGCTATACAGTCCTACAATAAATACATGGGAGGCGTGGACAAAGGTGGAGCTATAGAACACACAGATGGAGCTATAGAACACACAGATGGAGCTATAGAGCACACGGATGGAGCTATAGAACACACGGATGGAGCTATAGAACACACAGATGGAGCTATAGAGCACACAGATGGAGCTATAGAGCACACAAAAAGAAAGATCGTCATGCTTATGTATCAACAGCGACCCCAAGAGTGTCACCTCAGTGATTAGGTATAAGAGCATTGGCAGCAGAGGAAATAAGCTGCCCCCTAGCCTACAATAAATACATGGGAGGCGTGGACAAAGGTGATCAGATCAAAGGATATTATAGGTGTCAGGTGAAAAGCAGAAATTCTACAAATACATATTTTACTTTCTGATCAATGTGGCTATCACAAACACCTTCATTCTGCACAAAGGATGGTCAGGAAGCGGAAGTGAACTTACGATCAAGAAGTTAGGATTCAGCTGGCCAAGGAGATAATAGGAAGTTATTGTAGCTGACGCAGAGCTGGGTGCAGCTCCATTATCAAGAGGCTTCCTTTCCTCCACTTCCCAATAAAGACCCCTGCAACATCTGGGAAGTGCAGTCGAGGACGTTGCACTTATACTACCAGCAACAGAAGCGATCTGACAGCCAGTGATACTGCCAGGAATGTGGCATATGGCTATGCCACGCTGGAATCGCGAGCACCCACGATCTATTGTGGCACAAAAACAAATTATAGTCCTGTTATTGGAATATAACCTTCTCTCTCTTATGTACCAATGTACTACATTGTATTCATATAAAATGATATGTAATACCTGTGAGAAAGTGGCAAATTCAAGTTGCTTCATGGTTCAGGGGGTTAGGGTTTCTTGATTCAGCTCCACTGCTCTCTCCTTTTCATGCCCACCCATGGGGATGATGGTAGGTTAGCAGGACATTGTATTGGGACTTGACCGGCAAAGAACCTATGGATGCACGTACAATATTCAGTATCATACCTCGAGTTCAACTTAGCTAAGCTAGCAGCTACGCGTTCCAAATATTAAAATTATTTATATCTTACCTTTCTTTGTCCATTGCTAGCGCGTGGGGTTATCTTCTGTCCAGGAGCTTCCAAGGCTCAGGCAAGTGTAACTGGACACGCCATCGAAGGTTTCTGAAGAATCAAAGAACTCCGATCTTTAGCTGAACGCTCGATTATACTCTTTGGTCCTCGAAATTTGTTATCCACAGCGGGCACAAAAGCTGGCAAGACTAACTTCTTTTGTAATCGGGTAGCCAAGGACACGCTTTCTCTTCAGGCAATATACCGCTAAGGCTGAAAAGCCTTCAAGACAAAGATCTAGCACGTTTTGTTTGGTACTCGCCACACCCTAAGGTCACATGAAAAAGGTTCCGCGTCATGCGGTACAATTGAATTAATTAATACCGCGTATAATCGGTTAACTAGCAAAGCAGCCAACCTATTGAGATTGGCATTTTTTATCCATCCAGGACCAAAAAAAATCATTTTATTTTTTGACCCATGACATTGCATCCCCATGACATTGCATCATTAGAGTTACAATGACATTTACCTCATCACTCTATAAAGGCAGCTTTTTTCCTTTCCCTTTGTCAAACTCAAAAGTGTTTTAGTTCAATTAATGCATTCACTAAAACATGAGATATTGAATGGCAGAGTTTCTAGAATCATGAACAGTGTTCTTCAGTTACTCCCTCATGATTAGTAAACGGTCAAATGGTCTACTTTTAAAAGCTGTGGGTTAGGTGGGTGGTCAGTGTAAAGCCGAAAAAAAGTAGAGGGACATAAAAATTTGATACACTTGTACATGATGCTCTGACCTGATTCACCATCAAGGACATGCTCCTTGTGAGAGATGACTATAACCTGGCCCACTATCAAGGACTTGCACCTTGTGGGAAATGATCCTCTGACCTGACTCACACCATCAAGGGCATGCACCTTGTGAGAGATGATGCTCTGACCTGGCTCACCATCAAGGACATTCACCTTGTGAGAGATGATGCTCTGACCTGGCCCACCATCAAGACATGAGCCTTGTGAGAGATGATGCTCTGACCTGGCTCACCATCATGGACATGCACTTTGTGAGAGATGATGCTATGACGTGACTCACCATCAAGGACATGCACCTTGTGAGAGATGATGCTCTGGACTGGCCCACCATCATGGACATGCACCTAAGGACATGCACCTTGTGACAGATGATTTGTGGATTCTTTCAATGCATTTTCCACATCAGTGGTTCTGCCAACCACATTAAAGTGGGAAAGTCAGGTAAGCTCAACTTCAAAGCACAGACAAGTGAGGCAATCAAGTTACCATATCTTGACTTAGGAAGTAGCTATGCACAAACCTTTAGATTTAGAAAGAGCAGCAAATGCACTACAGTTGTCTTCAAAATAACTTATAAGAAATGGAGAACAAAAAAGTTATGACAAATAGTGTGAAAATTCAAAACCGTGGAAAAAAATTCCCTCCCCATCCGCACATATAGTGAGTTTTTATCCTGGGCAATCTTAGAATCTTAGTTCTGAAGGTTATTGCAATTTTCCCACCCACCACATTGCTTACCAGATGTTGAAAACACTCGCACCATGATAAGTACAAGTATAATGCACCATGATAGTCCAACATTGGCCACAGTTATGATTAGAACTCTTTTGGTGGCCAGTTTGAGAAGTTTGGAGGATTCTATGCAACATATCACACAGAGGAATAGCTAAAGTCTTGCCAATGGTCTGGATGACTTCCTTTCTTGATGTTTCTTCTTCTTCTTCTTCTTGCAGATTGCTTAGAATAAACTTTTATGAAGAATTATATTGTTAATTTCTGAACTTCAGAATTTCACACAACAAAACATTTAATTTTTCAGATATATACATTCTGTTAGTTTATCAAGTACTAGGTCTCAAGGCAGCATCTCAACACTTGCAGTTAGAACCACAAATGCACCAAGATGATCAGGCCACTATTACATCTGAGTATGAAATCACTATCACATCACCTTCGCATCACCTTAACTACAATGGTGCTCCAATTCTCCCATTGGGTCGATATCAAATGATGATTGTTATGGGAAATAATTTTTTAATAAGGATATCATATAATGCAAAGCTTACCTCCTTACTTCTGATATGCAATGCCCTGGTAATCTGAACTCGCCCTTCTTGCAAGAGAACAAGATGTCTTGCAAGGGGTACTAATGGGTACTACAGGTTAAAAACATTTTGTCAGTAACTTCCCCCCCCCCCCCCCCCCCCAAGGATATATTTTTGTTATAAATAAAATTGAGCCAATAGGGACGTTTTTGAGTGTTTTGAGAAAAAACTCTCTGAAATCGCTCATTCTTGTTATTATAAAACTGTTTCTACTCTTTTAAACGACTTTTGTCAGAAATATTCCATTTTTAAGCTATATTTTGCGACAATTGGGATATTTTAGTGCAATTTAAAAAAACAAGTCTGAAATCGCTCAAACTTGTACTCTTTAAATGAGAGTAAATGTCTTTTTATGAGAAATCTGCCGTTTTAACTGAAAAAACCTCTACTTTGCTCCAATTGGGACTTTTTCAACATTTTGAGGAAAAACTGTCTCGAATCACTCATCATAATGGGCAATTAGCTTCCATTTCAAAATTATAGGACTGTTCCTACTCTTAAAGTGATAAATGTCCCTCCTATTGGGATGTTTTAGAGCATTTTGAGGGAAAAAATGTCTTAAATCGCTCAATCTTTTCCAAAGGTGCAAACTAGCTTCATTTTCAACATTATGGAACTGTTTCTACTCTTTAAACTACAGAAAACTTCTTTTGGTGAGAAATCAACTTTTTATCCGTAAGATGCTCTATTTTGCTCCAATTGGTAGTTTTTGAGGGAAAAAAGGCTGAAGTATCTCAAAATCGCTATTTAGCTTCTATGGAACTATTCAACAGTGAACTGTTTCTACTCTTTAAATGACAGAAAACATTTTGGTGAGAAATATCACCTTTTTAACCGAAAGCAGCTCTATTTTGCTCCAATTGGGACGTATTTCGCTCATTTATGTAAAATGGGGACATTAGCTTCCTTTTCAACATTATAGAACTGTTTCTACTCTTTAAACGTCTGAAAACGTCTTTTGGTGAGAAATCTTCCGTTTTTAACCTCCCAATTGTGACGTTTTTGAGTGTTTT
The DNA here is from genome assembly GCA_028752905.1 of Cladorhizidae sp. MBARI D1340-BT2. Taxonomy (NCBI): domain Eukaryota; kingdom Metazoa; phylum Porifera; class Demospongiae; order Poecilosclerida; family Cladorhizidae; species Cladorhizidae sp. MBARI D1340-BT2. The sequence goes on along the minus strand of JAQNBH010000011.1, from coordinate 28,633,315 downwards.
GAGGGAAAAATGTCTGAAATCGCAAATTAGCCATTATGGAACTGTTTCTACTCTTATAATGTCAGAAAACGTCTTTTGGTGAGAAATCTCTCCCTTTTATGATTATTTTAAATCGTTTTAAGAAATCGCTAATTCAATTCAAAATGTGCACGTTACTTTTCAGCATTTCACGACAGAAAAGGTATTTTGGTGAGAAATCTCACATTTTTATCTGAAAGAAGCTCTACCTTGCTCCAATAGGGACGTTTTTGAGCATTTTTAGAAAAAATTGTCAGATATCGCTCATTCTTTTCAAAATGGGCACTTTAGCTTACTTTTCAACATTATTGAACTGTTTCTAACTCTTTAAACAAGGTTAAATGTCTTTGGTGAGAAATCTTCCGTTTTAAACGGAAATAAGCTCCCAATTGGTACGTTTTTGAGCGGTTTGAAGAAAAACGGTCTAAATCTTGTCAAAATGGCACATTAGCTTCCTCTTCAACATTATGGAAATGTTTCTACTCTTTAAATGACTGAAAACGTCTTTTTTTTGAGAAATATCCATTTTAACTGAAAGCAGCTCTATTTTGAGCGTTTTGAGGAATAACCTGTCATTCTGTTCAAAATGGCTTCATTTTCAACATTATAGAACTGTTTCTACTCTACAAACGACAGGAAACGTCTTTTGGTGAGAAATCTTCCGTTTTTAACCGAAAGTAACTACTTTGATCCAATTGGGACTTTTTGAGTGTTTTGAGGAAAAACTGTCTGAAATCGCACATTCTTGTCAAAATGGGCACTTTAGCTTACATTTCATTCAACATTATTGAACTGTTTCTACCTCCTTAAACAAGAGTAAATGTCTTTTGGTGAGAAATCTTCCGTTTTAAAAAGAAAGAAGCTCCCAATTGGAACGTTTTAGAGCGTTTTGAAGAAAAACTGTTTAAATCTTAGAAATATTTCGTTTTTAACCCGAAAGAAACTCGTTTGCTCCAATTGGGACGTTTTTGAGCGTTTTCAGGAAAAACTGTCTGCAATCGCTCAATTTTGTCAAAATTGCAAATTAGCCAACATTATGGAATTGTACTCTTAAAATGTCAGAATTTTTTTTGGCTAACTATTTTAATGCATTTTGGACGTTTGTAAGCGTTTTAAAGAAAAACAGTCTGACATCGCTCATTCTTGCAATTAGCTTCCATTTGAACATTATAGAACTGTTTGTACTCGAAAAACTGTCTTACACTGTGAGAAATCTGTTTTTAACAGCTCACAGGATCTTTTAGTGCGTTTTGAGGAAAAAGGTCTGAAATCGCTCAATCTTGTTAAAATGGCAAATAAGCTTCCCTTTCACATTATGGAACTGTTTCTAGTCTTTAAATGACAGAAAACGTCTTTTAAACCCAAAGAAGCTCTATTTTACTCAATATGGGATCTTTTTGAGCTTTTGGAGGAAAAAACTGTGTAATCGCTCATTCTTGTCCAAATGGGCACATTAGCTTCCTTTTCAACATTATAAAACTGTTTCTACTCTTTAAACGACAGAAACGTCTTTTCGTGAGAAATCTTCCTATTTAAGCTCCCAATTGGGTCCTTTTTGAGCGTTTTGAGGAAAAACTGTCTGAAATCGCCCAAAATGGCTCCTTTTTAACATTATGGAACTACTTCTACTCTTATGTCAGAAAACGTCCTTTGGTGAGAAATCTCCCCTTTTTAAGCGATTGGTTTATTTTAATACATTTTAAGCAAAGAAAAACTGTCTTAAATGCTAAAATATGCATATATGCATATAGGTTATTGTCAACAATATGGAACTGTTCCTACTCTTTAAACATCAGATAATGTCTTTTGGTGAGAAATCTTCCATTTTTATCCGTCCTAGAACATTATTGAGCATTTTGAGTGAAAACTGTCTTAAGTCGCTCAATCTTTTCAAAATTACAGAATTAGCTTCCTTTTCAATATTTTGGAGCAGTTTCTACTCTTTAAACGATCGAAAAAGTTAAATTTCCGATTTTTAACCAAAAAAAGATCTCCAATAGGAGGATTTTGAGTAAAAACTCTCTTACGTCGCTATAACTTTTCAAAATGGCTTCCTTTTAAACATTTATGAACTCTTTGTCTCTTAATGACAAAAACATCTTTAGGTTTCTGAGAAATCTTCCCTTTATAACGAAATAAGATCCAATAAGGTCGTTTTTGAGCATTTTGAGGGGAAAAAGTCTGAAATCAGCTTATTTTTCAACATTATGGAACTGTTTCTACCTCTTTAAACGATAGTAAATGTCTTTTGGTGAGAAATCTTCCGTTTTAAACCGAAAGAAGCTCTATTTTGCTCCAATTGGTACGTCTTTGAAGAAAAATTATCTGAAATCGCAAATCTTGTCAAAATAGCACTTTAGCTTCCTCTTCAACATTATGGAACTGTTTCTACTCTTTAAATGACAGAAAACGTCTTTTGTTGAGAAATATTATCTTTTTAACCTCCATTTAAGGGTTTTGAGTCAAAATTGGCACTTCAGCTTCCTATTCAACAATATAGAACTGTTTCTACTCTTTAAATGACATGAAAGGTCTTTTGGTGAGAAATCTTCCTTTTTTAACCCGTAAGAAGCTATGAACAATGGAATGCAGCAAGCTATAAACTCTGGTGTCTATCAAGCTATGTATGAACTCTGATTTGCATCAAGCCATGAACACTGGTGTGTATCAAGCTATTAACTCTGTGTAGCAAGGCATGAACTCTGGTGTGTACGAGTCATGAATTCTGTATCTGGTATGTGTCAAGCCATGAACTCTGGTGTGCATCAAACCATGAACTTTGGTTTGCATCGAGCCATGAACTCTGGTGTGCATCAAGCCATGAACACTGGTGTGCATCAAGCCTTGAACTCTGGTGTGCATCAAGCCATGAACTCTGGTATGCATCAAGCCATGAACTCTAGTGTGCATCAAGCCATGAACTCTGGTGAGCATCAACCCATTAACTCTGGTGTGCATCAAGCCATGAACTCTAGTGTGCATCAAGCCTTGAACTGTGGTGTGTAGTAAGCCATGAACACTGGTGTGCATCAAGACATGTATTTTAGTTTGCATTGAGCAATGAACTCTGGTGTCCATCAAGCCATGAACTCTGGTTTGCATCAAGCCATGAACTCTTGTGTGTATCAAGCCGTGAACTCTGGTGTGCATCGAGCCATGAACTCTGGCTTGCATTAATCCATGAACTTTGGTATGCATCAAGCCATGAACTGTGATGGGTATCAAGCTATGAACTCTGGTGTGTAGCAAGCCATGAAAATTGGTGTGTGTCAAGCCATGAGCTCTGGTTTGCATCAAGTCATGAACTCTGGTATGCAGCAAGCCATGAACTATGGTGTGTATCTTGCTACACACCAGAGTTCTTGGCTTGATACCCACCAGAGTTCATGGCTTTATGCACACCAAAGTTCACGGCTTGATGCAAACCAGAGTTCATTGGTGATACACACCAGAGTTCATGGGTTGATGCACACCATAGTTCATGGCTTGATGCATACCAGAGTTCATGACTTGATGCAAACCAGAGTTCATGGCTTGACACACACCAATGTTCATGGCTTGCTACACACCAGAGTTCATAGCTTGATACCCATCACAGTTCATGGCTTGATGCATACCAAAGTTCATGGATTGATGCAAACCAGAGTTCATGGCTTGATCCACACCAGAGTTCATGGCTTGATACACACAAGAGTTCATGGCTTGATGCAAACCAGAGTTCATGGCTTGATGCACACCAGAGTTAATGGCTTGATGCACGCAGTTTATGGCTTCCTACACACCAGAGGTCATGGCATTATGCACACGAGAGTTCATGGCTTGCTACACACCAGAGTTCTTGGCTTGATACCCACCAGAGTTCATGACTTGATGTACACCAAAGTTCACGGCTTGATGCAAACCAGAGTTCATTGGTGATGCACACCAGAGTTCATGGCTTGATGCACACCAGAGTTCATGGCTTGACACACTCCAGAGTTCATGGCTTGATACACCAGAGTTCATGGCTTGATACAGAGTTCATGACTGCTACACACCAGAGTTCATGTCTTCTAACCACCAGAGTTGATAGCTTGATACACACCAGAGGTTATGGCTTGATTCATGCCAGAGTTCATGGCTTGCTGCACTTCAGTGTTCATGGCTTGCTACACACCAGAGTTCTTGGCTTGATACCCACCAGAGTTCATGGCTTGATGCAGACCAAAGTTCACGGCTTGATGCAAACCAGAGTTCATTGGTGATGCACACCAGAGTTCATGGGTTGATGCACACCATAGTTCATGGCTTGATGCACACCAGAGTTCATGGCTTGACACACCATCAGTGTTCATGGCTTGATGCACACCAAAGTTCATGGCTTGATGCACACCAGAGTTCATGGCTTGATGCACACCAGAGTTCATGGCTGGATGCACACCAGAGTTCATGGCTTGATGTACACCAGAGTTCATGGCTTCATGCACACCATAGTTCATGGCTCTATGCACATCAAAGTTCATGGCTTCATGCAGAGTTCATGGCTTGATGTACACCAGACAGAGTTGATAGCTTGAGACACCTATAGTTCATGGCTAGTTACAGAGTTCAAGGCTTGCTACACACCAGAGTTCATAGTTTGCTACCCATCAGTGTTCATGGCTTGATGCACACCAAACTTCATGGCTTGATGCTCACCGGAGTTCATGTCTTGCTGCACATCAGAGTTCATAGCGTAATACACACCAGATTTCATGGCTTGATGCACCCCGGAGTTCATGGCTTGCTGTGCGCCAGAGTTCATGACTTTCTACACCCCAGAGTTCATAGCTTGTTACACACCAGACCTCATAACTTGATACACACATGAGTTCATAGCTTGATACAGACTAGAATATCTTCATACCCACCAGAGTTCTTGGCTTGATGCACATAAGAGTTCATGTTTTGCTACACAACAGAATTTATACAGCTAGATATAGACTGGAGTTCATAGCTTGATTGATACACAGCAGAATTCATGTTTTGCTACACACCAGAGTTCATATAGCTTGATACACACCATAGTTCATGGCTTGCTGCATATAAGAGTTCATGAGACTTGATGCAAACCAGAGTTCATGGCTTGACACACACCAATGTTCATGGCTTGCTACATACCAGAGTTCATAGCTTGATACCCATCACAGTTCATGGCTTTATGCATACCATAGTTCATGGATTGATGCAAGCCAGGGTTCATGGCTTGATGCACACCAGAGTTCATGGCTTGATACACACAAGAGTTTATGGCTTGATGCAAACCAGAGTTCATGGCTTGATGCACACCAGAGTTCATTGCTCAATGCAAACTAAAGTACATGTCTTGATGCACACCAGTGTTCATGGCTTGCTACACACCACAGTTCAAGGCTTGATGCACACTAGAGAGTTCATGGCTTGATGCACACCAGAGTTCATGGCTTGATGCACACCAGTGTTCATGGCTTGATGCACACCAGAGTTCATGGCTCGATGCAAACCAAAGTTCATGGCTTGATGCACACCAGAGTTCATGGCTTGACACATACCAGAGTTCATGGCTCGAGCCACCAGAGTTCATGGCTTGATACAGAATTCATGACTCGTACACACCAGAGTTCATGCCTTGCTACACACTAGAGTTAATAGCTTGATACACACCAGAGTTCATGGCTTGATGCACATCAGAGTTCATACATAGCTTGATAGACACCAGAGTTCATAGCTTGCTGCATTTCATTGTTCATAGCTTAATGCACACCTGAGTTCATGGTTTGTTGCAAACCAGAGTTCATGGCTTGTTGTACACCAGAGTTCATGGCTTGATGCAAACCAGAGTTCATGGCTTGGAACACACCAGAGTACATGGCTTAACACACCAGTGTTCAAGGCTTTCTGCACACTAGATTTCATTGCCTGATACGGAGTTCATAACTGCTACACACCAGAGTTCATGTGTTGCTACAGACAAGAATTCATAGCTTGATACACGCCAGAGTTCATGGCTTGCTTAACACCAGAGTTCATGGCTTGATGCACACCAGAGTTCATGGCTTGATGCACACCAGAGTTCATAGGTTGATGCACACCAGAGTTAAAAGCTTGATACACACCAGAGTTCATGGCTTGATGCACACCAGAGTTAATGGCTTGAAACACACCAGAGTTCATGGCTTGAGACGCTAGACTTCATGGCTTGATACAGAGTTCATGACTGCTACACACAAGACCTCATAACTTGCTACACACCCGAGTTGATAGCTTGATACAGACCAGAGTTCATAGCTTGATACCCGCCAGAGTTCATGGCTTGATGCACACCAGAGTTCATGTCCTGCTACACACCAGAATTCATATAGCTTGATAGAGACTGGAGTTCATAGCTTGATACACACTAGAATTCATGTTTTGCTACACACCAGAGTTCATATAGCTTGATACAGACCAGAGTTCATGGCTTGATGCACACCAGAGTTCATGGCTTGATGCACACCAGAGTTCATGGCTTGACACACTCCAGAGTTCATGGCTTAAGACACCAGTGTTCATGGCTTGATACAGAGTTAATGACTGATATACACCAGAGTTCATGTCTTGCTACACATCATAGTTCATACATATCAGAGTTCATAGCTTGCTGCATGCCAGTGTTCATAGCTTGATGCACACCTGAGTTCATAGTTTGATGCACACCAGAGATCATGACTTGTTGCACACCAGAGTTCAAAGCTTAACATACCAGTGTTCAAGGGTTGCTACACACCAGAGTTCATGGCTTGATACAGAGTTCATGACTGCTACACACCAGAGTTCATATCTTGCTACAGACCAGAATTCTTAGCTTGATACACACCAGAGTTACTGGCTTGATGCACGCCAGAGTTCATGCCTTACTACATACCAGAATTCATGGCTTGATGCACACCAGAGTTCATGGCTTGTTGCACACCAGAGTTCATGACTTGATGCTCACCAGAGTTAATAGCTTGATACACACCAGTGTTCATGGCTTGAAGCACACCAGAGTTCATGGCTTGAAACACACCAGAGTTCATGGCTGTAGACGCCTGAATTCATGACTTAATAGAGAGTTCATGACTGCTACACACCAGAGTTCTTGTCTTGCTACACAACAGTGTTCATAGCTTGATGCACACCAAAATTTATGGCTTGATGCACACCAGAGTTCATGGCTTGATGCAAACCAGAGTTCATGGCTTGATGCACACCAGAGTTCATGGCTTGAACTACACCAGAGTTCATGGCTTCATGCACATTATCGTTCTTACCTCGATGCACATCAAAGTTCATGGCTTGATGCACACCAGCTTGATGTACACCAGAGTTCATGGCTTGAGACATTTATAGTTCATGGCTAGTTATAGACTTCATGAAGGCAACACACCAGAATTCATCTCTTGATGCACACCAGAGTTCATGGCTTGATGCACACCAGAGTTCAAGGCTTGATGCAAACCAGAGTTCATGGCTTGATGTAAACCAGAGTTCATGGCTTCATGCACACCATAGTTCATGGCTCTATGCACACCAAAGTTCATGGCTTGATGCACACCAGAGTTCATGGCTTGATGTACACCAGAGTTGATGGCTTGAGACACCTATAGTTCATGGCTAGTTACAGAGTTCATGACTGCTACACACCAGAGTTCATGTCTTGCTGCACATCAGTGTTCATAGCTTGATACACACCAGATTTCATGGCTTGATGCACCCCGGAGTTCATGGCTTGCTGTATGCCAGAGTTCATGTCTTTCTACATGCCAGAGTTCATAGCTTGATACACACCAGACCTCATAACTTGATACACATACGAGTTCATAGCTTGATACAGATTAGAATATCATCATACCCGCCAGAGTTCCTGGCTTGATGCACATAAGAGTTCATGTTTTGCTACACAACAGAATTTATACAGCTTGATATAGACTGGAGTTCATAGTTTGATTGATACACAGCAGAATTCATGTTTTGCTACACACCAGAGTTCATATAGCTTAATAGAGACTGGAGTTCATAGCTTGATACACACTAGAATTTATGTTTTGCTACACACCAGAGTTCATATAGCTTGATACAGACCAGAGTTCATGGCTTGATGCACACCAGAGTTCATGGCTTAAGACACCAGTGTTCATGGCTTGATACAGAGTTAATGACTGATATACACCAGAGTTCATGTCTTGCTACACATCATAGTTCTTACATAGCTTGATACACATCAGAGTTCATAGCTTGCTGCATGCCAGTGTTCATAGCTTGATGCACACCTGATTTCATGGTTTGATGCACACCAGAGATCATGACTTGTTGCAAACCAGAGTTCAAGGCTTAACATACCAGTGTTCAAGGATTGCTACACACCAGAGTTCATGGCTTGATACAGAGTTCATGACTGCTACACACCAGAGTTCATGTCTTGCTACAGACCAGAATTCTTAGCTTGTTACACACCAGAGTTACTGGCTCGATGCACACCAGAGTTCATGCCTTACTACATACCAGAGTTCATGGCTTGATGCACACCAGAGTTCATGGCTTGTTGCACACCATAGTTCATGACTTGATGCTCACCAGAGTTAATAGCTTGATACACACCAGTGTTCATGGCTTGAAGCACACCAGAGTTCATGGCTTGAAACACACCAGAGTTCATGGCTTTAGACGCCTGACTTCATGGCTTGATAGAGAGTTCATGACTGCTACACACCAGAGTTCATGTCTTGCTACACAACAGTGTTCATAGCTTGATGCACACCAAAATTTATGGCTTGATGCACACCAGAGTTCATGGCTTGATGCAAACCAGAGTTCATGGCTTGATGCACACCAGAGTTCATGGCTTGAACTACACCAGAGTTCATGGCTTCATGCACATCATCGTTCTTAGCTCGATGCACACCAAAGTTCATGGCTTGATGCACATCAGAGTTCATGGCTTGATGTACACCAGAGTTCATGGCTTGAGACATTTATAGTTCATGGCTAGTTATAGACTTCATGAAGGCAACACACCAGAATTCATCTCTTGATGCACACCAGAGTTCATGGCTTGATGCACACCAGAGTTCATGGCTTGATGCAAACCAGAGTTCATGGCTTGATGTACACCAGAGTTCATGGCTTCATGCACACCATAGTTCATGGCTCTATGCACACCAAAGTTCATGGCTTGATGCACACCAGAGTTCATGGCTTGATGTACACCAGAGTTGATGGCTTGAGACACCTATAGTTCATGGCTAGTTACAGAGTTCATGACTGCTACACACCAGAGTTCATGTCTTGCTGCACATCAGAGTTCATAGCTTGATACACACCAGATTTCATGTCTTGATGCACACCAGAGTTCATGGCTTGCTGTACGCCAGAGTTCATGTCTTTCTACACCCCAGAGTTCATAGCTTGATACACACCAGACCTCATAACTTTATACACACACGAGTTCATAGCTTGATACAGACTAGAATATCTTCATACCCGCCAGAGTTCTTGGCTTGATGCACATAAGAGTTCATGTTTTGCTACACAACAGAATTTATATAGCTTGATATAGACTGGAGTTCATAGCTTGATTGATACACAGCAGAATTCATGTTTTGCTACACACCAGAGTTCATATAGCTTAATAGAGACTGGAGTTCATAGCTTGATACACACTAGAATTCATGTTTTGCTACACACCAGAGTTCATATAGCTTGATACAGACCAGAGTTCATGGCTTGATGCACACCAGAGTTCATGGCTTAAGACACCAGTGTTCATGGCTTGATACAGAGTTAATGACTGATATACACCAGAGTTCATGTCTTGCTACACATCATAGTTCTTACATAGCTTGATACACATCAGAGTTCATAGCTTGCTGCATGCCAGTGTTCATAGCTTGATGCACACCTGAGTTCATGGTTTGATGCACACCAGAGATCATGACTTGTTGCACACCAGAGTTCAAGGCTTAACATACCAGTGTTCAAGGGTTGCTACACACCAGAGTTCATGGCTTGATACAGAGTTCATGACTGCTACACACCAGAGTTCATGTCTTGCTACAGACCAGAATTCTTAGCTTGATACACACCAGAGTTACTGGCTTGATGCACGCCAGAGTTCATGCCTTACTACATACCAGAGTTCATGGCTTGATGCACACCAGAGTTCATGGCTTGTTGCACACCAGAGTTCATGACTTGATGCTCACCAGAGTTAATAGCTTGATACACACCAGTATTCATGGCTTGAAGCACACCAGAGTTCATCGCTTGAAACACACCAGAGTTCATGGCTTTAGACGCCTGACTTCATGGCTTGATAGAGAGTTCATGACTGCTACACACCAGAGTTCATGTCTTGCTACACAACAGTGTTCATAGCTTGATGCACACCAAAATTTATGGCTTGATACACACCAGCGTTCATGGCTTGATGCAAACCAGAGTTCATGGCTTGATGCACACCAGAGTTCATGGCTTGAACTACACCAGAGTTCATGGCTTCATGCACATCATCGTTCTTAGCTCGATGCACACCAAAGTTCATGGCTTGATGCACATCAGAGTTCATGGCTTGATGTACACCAGAGTTCATGGCTTGAGACATTTATAGTTCATGGCTAGTTATAGACTTCATGAAGGCAACACACCAGAATTCATCTCTTGATGCACACCAGAGTTCATGGCTTGATGCACACCAGAGTTCATGGCTTGATGCAAACCAGAGTTCATGGCTTGATGTACACCAGAGTTCATGGCTTCATGCACACCATAGTTCATGGCTCTATGAACACCAAAGTTCATGGCTGGATGCACACCAGAGTTCATGGCTTGATGTAAACCAGAGTTGATGGCTTGAGACACCTATAGTTCATGGCTAGTTACAGAGTTCATGACTGCTACACAACAGAGTTCATGTCTTGCTGCACATCAGAGTTCATAGCTTCATACACACCAGATTTCATGGCTTGATGCACACCAGAGTTCATGGCTTGCTGTACGCCAGAGTTCATGTCTTTCTATACCCCAGAGTTCATAGCTTGATACACACCAGACCTCATAACTTTATACACACACGAGTTCATAGCTTGATACAGACTAGAATATCTTCATACCCGCCAGAGTTCTTGGCTTGATGCACATAAGAGTTCATGTTTTGCTACACAACAGAATTTATACAGCTTGATATAGACTGGAGTTCATAGCTTGATTGATACACAGCAGAATTCATGTTTTGCTACACACCAGAGTTCATATAGCTTAATAGAGACTGGAGTTCATAGCTTGATACACGCTAGAATTCATGTTTTGCTACACACCAGAGTTCATATAGCTTGATACAGACCAGAGTTCATGGCTTGATGCACACCAGAGTTCATGGCTTAAGACACCAGTGTTCATGGCTTGATACAGAGTTAATGACTGATATACACCAGAGTTCATGTCTTGCTACACATCATAGTTCTTACATAGCTTGATACACATCAGAGTTCATAGCTTGCTGCATGCCAGTGTTCATAGCTTGATGCACACCTGAGTTCATGGTTTGATGCACACCAGAGATCATGACTTGTTGCACACCAGAGTTCAAGGCTTAACATACCAGTGTTCAAGGGTTGCTACACACCAGAGTTCATGGCTTGATACAGAGTTCATGACTGCTACACACCAGAGTTCATGTCTTGCTACAGACCAGAATTCTTAGCTTGATACACACCAGAGTTACTGGCTTGATGCACGCCAGAGTTCATGCCTTACTACATACCAGAGTTCATGGCTTGATGCACACCAGAGTTCATGGCTTGTTGCACACCAGAGTTCATGACTTGATGCTCACCAGAGTTAATAGCTTGATACACACCAGTATTCATGGCTTGAAGCACACCAGAGTTCATCGCTTGAAACACACCAGAGTTCATGGCTTTAGACGCCTGACTTCATGGCTTGATAGAGAGTTCATGACTGCTGCACACCAGAGTTCATGTCTTGCTACACAACAGTGTTCATAGCTTGATGCACACCAAAATTTATGGCTTGATGCACACCAGCGTTCATGGCTTGATGCAAACCAGAGTTCATGGCTTGATGCACACCAGAGTTCATGGCTTGAACTACACCAGAGTTCATGACTTCATGCACATCATCGTTCTTAGCTCGATGCACACCAAAGTTCATGGCTTGATGCACATCAGAGTTCATGGCTTGATGTACACCAGAGTTCATGGCTTGAGACATTTATAGTTCATGGCTAGTTATAGACTTCATGAAGGCAACACACCAGAATTCATCTCTTGATGCACACCAGAGTTCATGGCTTGATGCACACCAGAGTTCATGGCTTGATGCAAACCAGAGTTCATGGCTTGATGTACACCAGAGTTCATGGCTTCATGCACACCATAGTTCATGGCTCTATGCACACCAAAGTTCATGGCTTGATGCACACCAGAGTTCATGGCTTGATGTACACCAGAGTTGATGGCTTGAGACACCTATAGTTCATGGCTAGTTACAGAGTTCATGACTGCTACACAACAGAGTTCATGTCTTGCTGCACATCAGAGTTCATAGCTTCATACACACCAGATTTCATGGCTTGATGCACACCAGAGTTCATGGCTTGCTGTACGCCAGAGTTCATGTCTTTCTACACCCCAGAGTTCATAGCTTGATACACACCAGACCTCATAACTTTATACACACACGAGTTCATAGCTTGATACAGACTAGAATATCTTCATACCCGCCAGAGTTCTTGGCTTGATGCACATAAGAGTTCATGTTTTGCTACACAACAGAATTTATACAGCTTGATATAGACTGGAGTTCATAGCTTGATTGATACACAGCAGAATTCATGTTTTGCTACACATCAGAGTTCATATAGCTTGATACACACCATAGTTCATGGCTTGCTGCATACCAGAGTTCATGACTTGATGCAAACCAGAGTTCATGGCTTGACACACACCAATGTTCATAGCTTGCTACACACCAGAGTTCATAGCTTGATACCCATCACAGTTCATGGCTTGATGCATACCAAAGTTCATGGATTGATGCAAGCCAGAGTTCATGGCTTGATACACACAAGAGTTCATGGCTTGATGCAAACCAGAGTTCATGGCTTGATGCACACCAGAGTTCATTGCTCAATGCAAACTAAAGTACATGTCTTGATGCACACCAGTGTTCATGGCTTACTACACACCACAGTTCAAGGCTTGATGCACACTAGAGTTCATGGCTTGATGCACACCAGAGTTCATGGGTTGATGCACACCAGTGTTCATGGCTTGATGTACACTAGAGTTCATGGCTTGATGCATACCAGAGTTCATGGCTTGATGCACACCAGTATTCATGGCTTGATGCACACCAGAGTTCATGGCTTGATACAGAATTCATGACTCGTACACACCAGAGTTCATGCCTTGCTACACACTAGAGTTAATAGCTTGATACACACCAGAGTTCATGGCTTGATGCACATCAGAGTTCATGGCTTGAACTACACCAGAGTTCATGGCTTCATGCACATCATCGTTCTTAGCTCGTTGCACACCAAAGTTCATAGCTTGATGCACACCAGAATTAATGGCTTGATGTACACCAGAGTTCATGGCTTGAGACATTTATAGTTCATGGCTAGTTATAGACTTCATGAAGGCAACACACCAGAATTCATCTCTTGATGTACACCAGAGTTCATGGCACCAGAGTTCATGGCTTGATGCATACCAGAGTTCATGGATTGATGCAAACCAGAGTTCATGGCTTGATGCACACCAGAGTTCATGGCTTGAACTACACCAGAGTTCATGGCTTCATGCACATCATCGTTCTTAGCTCGATGCACACCAAAGTTCATGGCTTGATGCACATCAGAGTTCATGGCTTGTTGTACACCAGAGTTCATGGCTTGAGACATTTATAGTTCATGGCTAGTTATAGACTTCATGAAGGCAACACACCAGAATTCATCTCTTGATGCACACCAGAGTTCATGGCTTGATGCACACCAGAGTTCATGGCTTGATGCAAACCAGAGTTCATGGCTTGATGTACACCAGAGTTCATGGCTTCATGCACACCATAGTTCATGGCTCTATGCACACCAAAGTTCATGGCTTGATGCACACCAGAGTTCATGGCTTGATGTACACCAGAGTTGATGGCTTGAGACACCTATAGTTCATGGCTAGTTACAGAGTTCATGACTGCTACACACCAGAGTTCATGTCTTGCTGCACATCAGAGTTCATAGCTTCATACACACCAGATTTCATGGCTTGATGCACACCAGAGTTCATGGCTTGCTGTACGCCAGAGTTCATGTCTTTCTACACCCCAGAGTTCATAGCTTGATACACACCAGACCTCATAACTTTATACACACACGAGTTCATAGCTTGATACAGACTAGAATATCTTCATACCCGCCAGAGTTCTTGGCTTGATGCACATAAGAGTTCATGTTTTGCTACACAACAGAATTTATACAGCTTGATATAGACTGGAGTTCATAGCTTGATTGATACACAGCAGAATTCATGTTTTGCTACACACCAGAGTTCATATAGCTTGATACACACCATAGTTCATGGCTTGCTGCATACCAGAGTTCATGACTTGATGCAAACCAGAGTTCATGGCTTGACACACACCAATGTTCATAGCTTGCTACACACCAGAGTTCATAGCTTGATACCCATCACAGTTCATAGCTTGATGCATACCAAAGTTCATGGATTGATGCAAGCCAGAGTTCATGGCTTGACACACACAAGAGTTCATGGCTTGATGCAAACCAGAGTTCATGACTTGATGCACACCAGAGTTCATTGCTCAATGCAAACTAAAGTTCATGTCTTGATGCACACCAGTGTTCATGGCTTACTACACACCACAGTTCAAGGCTTGATGCACACTAGAGTTCATGGCTTGATGCACACCAGAGTTCATGGGTTGATGCACACCAGTGTTCATGGCTTGATGTACACTAGAGTTCATGGCTTGATGCATACCAGAGTTCATGGCTTGATGCACACCAGTGTTCATGGCTTGATGCACACCAGAGTTCATGGCTTGATACAGAATTCATGACTCGTACACACCAGATTTCATGCCTTGCTACACACTAGAGTTAATATCTTGATACACACCAGAGTTCATGGCTTGATGCACATCAGAGTTCATGGCTTGAACTACACCAGAGTTCATGGCTTCATGCACATCATCGTTCTTAGCTCGTTGCACACCAAAGTTCATAGCTTGATGCACACCAGAATTAATGGCTTGATGTACACCAGAGTTCATGGCTTGAGACATTTATAGTTCATGGCTAGTTATAGACTTCATGAAGGCAACACACCAGAATTCATCTCTTGATGTACACCAGAGTTCATGGCACCAGAGTTCATGGCTTGATGCATACCAGAGTTCATGGATTGATGCACACCAGAGTTCATGGCTTGATGCAGACCACTGTTCATGGCTTGATACACACCAGAGTTCATGGCTCGATGCAAACAAAAGTTCATGGCTTGATGCACACCAGAGTTCATGGCTTGACACATACCAGAGTTCATGGCTCGAGCCACCAGAGTTCATGGCTTGATACAGAATTCATGACTCATACACACCAGAGTTCATGCCTTGCTACACACTAGAGTTAATAGCTTGATACACACCAGAGTTCATGGCTTGATGCACATCAGAGTTCATACATAGCTTGATAGACACCAGAGTTCATAGCTTGCTTCATTCCTTTGTTCATAGCTTAATGCACACCTGAGTTCATGGTTCGATGCAAACCTGAGTTAATGGCTTGTTGCACACCAGAGTTCATGGCTTGATGCAAACCAGAGTTCATAGCTTGGGGCACACCAGAGTACATGGTTGACACACCAGTGTTCAAGGCTTGCTGCACATGAGATTTCATTGCCTGATACGGAGTTCATAACTGCTACACACCAGAGTTCATGTGTTGCTACAGACAAGAATTCATTGCTTGATACACGCCAGAGTTCATGGCTTGCTTCACACCAGATTTCATGGCTTGATGCACACCGGAGTTCTTGGCTTGCTTCACACCAGAGTTCATGGCTTGATGCACACCAGAGTTCATGGCTTGAAACACACCAGAGTTCATGACTTGAGATACTAGACTTCTTGGCTTGATACAGAGTTCATGACTGCTACACACAAGACCACATAACTTGCTACACACCCGAGTTGATAGCTTGATACAGACCAGAGTTCATAGCTTGAAACCCGCCAGAGTTCATGGCTTGATGCACACCAGAGTTCATGTCTTGCTACACACCAGAATTCATATAGCTTGATAGAGACTGGAGTTCATAGCTTGATACACACTAGAATTCATGTTTTGCTACACACCAGAGTTCATATAGCTTGATACAGACCAGAGTTCATGGCTTGATGCACACCAGAGTTCATGGCTTGATGCACACCAGAGTTCATGGCTTGACACACTCGAGAGTTCATGGCTTAAGACACCAGTGTTCATGGCTTGATACAGAGTTAATGACTGATATACACCAGAGTTCATGTCTTGCTACACATCATAGTCCATACATAGCTTGATACACATCAGAGTTCATAGCTTGCTGCATGCCAGTGTTCATAGCTTGATGCACACCTGAGTTCATGGTTTGATGCACACCAGAGATCATGACTTGTTGCACACCAGAGTTCAAGACTTAACATACCAGTGTTCAAGGGTTGCTACACAGCAGAGTTCATAGCTTGATACAGAGTTCATGACTGCTACACACCAGAGTTCATGTCTTGCTACAGACCAGAATTCTTAGCTTGATACACACCAGAGTTACTGGCTTGATGCACGCCAGAGTTCATGCCTTACTACATACCAGAGTTCATGGCTTGATGCACACCAGAGTTCATGGCCTGTTGCACACCAGAGTTTATGACTTGATGCTCACCAGAGTTAATAGCTTGATACACACCAGTGTTCATGGCTTGAAGCACACCAGAGTTCATGGCTTGAAACACACCAGAGTTCATGGCTTTAGACGCCTCACTTCATGGCTTGATAGAGAGTTCATGACTGCTACACACCAGAGTTCATGTCTTGCTACACAACAGTGTTCATAGCTTGATGCACACCAAAATTTAAGGCTTGATGCACACCAGAGTTCATGGCTTGATGCAAACCAGAGTTCATGGCTTGATGCACACCAGAGTTCATGGCTTGAACTACACCAGAGTTCATGGCTTCATGCACATCATCGTTCTTAGCTCGATGCACACCAAAGTTCATGGCTTGATGCACACCAGAGTTAATGGCTTGATGTACACCAGAGTTCATGGCTTGAGACATTTATAGTTCATGGCTAGTTATAGACTTCATGAAGGCAACACACCAGAATTCATCTCTTGATGTACACCAGAGTTCATAGCACCAGAGTTCATGGCTTGATGCATACCAGAGTTCATGGATTGATGCACACCAGAGTTCATGGCTTGATGCACACCAGTGTTCATGGCTTGATACACACCAGAGTTCATGGCTCGATGCAAACAAAAGTTCATGGCTTGATGCACACCAGAGTTCATGGCTTGAAACATACCAGAGTTCATGGCTCGAGCCACCAGAGTTCATGGCTTGATACAGAATTCATGACTCATACACACCAGAGTTCATGCCTTGCTACACACTAGAGTTAATAGCTTGATACACACCCGAGTTCATGGCTTGATGCACATCAGAGTTCATACATACCTTGATAGACACCAGAGTTCATAGCTTGCTGCATTCCATTGTTCATAGCTTAATGCACACCTGAGTTCATGGTTCGATGCAAACCAGAGTGCATATGTTCAAGAGCAGTAGCATGGAATTGCAATGACCACAATTATGATGCTGAACAGTCTCTTGCTTGAAACTGAAAAAATAAGATCGATAAATCAAAAGAAACAAAAGTTAGAGACAAAGCTTCAGACTCTAATACTTGTAATTAAGTTATTCACAATGTTGTTTAGATGCTGTCGTAATAATTGTACATGTGTTGTGGTTATTGTGGTAACTTAATGAACATTTTGTGCAACTTCAGTTATCTGAACATTTAAGTTATCCGAACACCCTCCCTCCGGTCCTAACATGTTCGGATAACTGACTTCCTACTGTATAGAGTAATTAGGATGACAAAGGTGTTGATTGTTGGCTGCAAGCGCCTCAGCTCAGTGGTGGTTCTGACTATGTAGACGTATTTTGTGAGGTCTTATCTAACTTCAATGACTCGCTAAGCATTCAGCGACTGACCATGCTAACATTTGGTGGTAGCGGACCGAACCTATTGGCCCGTATCTTTCCTTCGCTTGTTTTGATTGTAATTGTTACTTTAGTTAACTCTACCACTCAACAGAATGGAAGGAATTAGCTGACCGCAACACTCTGCTAGGCCACCATCATGTTGTGAACTGGTCTTAAATCATGCTAATATATAAACATGGAGACAAATCCAGTGTCAGGAACCATGGTCTAATCTCTTTGCTTAGCTGTGTTCCAATAGGCCCAAAAGGATCATTCTCAAAAACAGCATTGCAATTACTATTTGGCAAATTTGGTTTCTTGAAAAACCTTTCTACAATGCAACAGTTCCTTCATTGCATCCATTTCTTGCTGATTATCTATCACTTGCTAATTGCTCACATATCTGGTTGCCCTAATGGTAGACAGTTAGGTTTAATTAGACATTTGTAATCTGATGTCTGGTCATTTAGTGTAAATTAATTAATTAATTTTGTCAAGGCATATAAGTTGAAAGGAGATCACGATTCTCTCAAACAAACTCTGTGTGAAAATTTCTCTGCTATTGCTTTGGGATCATTCTCGTTCAGAGTTGGAAACTTCTGGCTTTACCTATACCATCGAAGACGTGGTTCAGAGAATTGTCCTTCAGTTGACTTAATAATCAATGATACTTTATCTGCCTTTGATAAGCTTGACTCCTCTGAACAAATTCCACCAATTTACTGTGAAGCTATAGAGCTGCTGAAGCTCCCTCCATGGCTACTGATTTACATGCAGCCACTGTACAAGAATCAAACTTGTGTATTAGGGACTTGCAATCCAGTATGGAGGTTACTAACAATCAAGTTAGAGACATGCAAGTTAATCTCAGCAAACTTACATCCATTCTGTCAACTCAGACTTCTAGTCTTAGAGACTTGAAGGATTCAATTAATAGTCGTGTTCAGGAAATTTCTATTTCTTTGAGTGATAAAATCTTCCTCTCTGAATAACTTGTCTTCTGATCTTACATCTATTAAGGATCAAGTTTCTTCTTCTACAGTTGCTGCTCCATCACATCAATCAATAAATCAGGTATATAGAAGTGCCAATGTCATATTTTTGGGAATTCCATAACCTTCTGGACACTCGTCGCTTGGTTGATGAGATTTGTGTTTAACTCGATGGTAAGGATTTATTTAGGCTAGGCAAGCATGTTCATCGTAGTGATGGCGATGATAATGTCTCCTTGCTGCTCTTTCTTGTGGTGAAAGATCTGGTGAAAGATCTGGGCGAACAAAGATTGTACTTAACTTGAACCCTTTGAGTTTCTGTTTGGAGATTAAGATTAATCTTTTATCCCACACTGTACAAAACTTCACAAGGTCAGGTCTTGGGCAAACATTATTGATTTATTGATTGATGTGATGGAACAGCAACTGTAGAAGAAGAAACTTGATCCTTAATAGATGTAGGATCAGAAGACAAGTTATTCAGAGAGGAAGATCTTATCACTCAATGAAATAGAAATTTCCTGAACACGACTATTAATTGAATCCTTCAAGTCTCTAAGACTAGAAGTCTGAGTTGACAGAATGGATGTAAGTTTGCTGAGATTAACTTGCATGTCTCTAACTTGATTGTTAGTAACCTCCATACTGGATTGCAAGTCCCTAATACACAAGTTTGATTCTTGTACAGTGGCTGCATGTAAATCAGTAGCCATGGAGGGAGCTTCAGCAGCTCTATAGCTTCACAGTAAATTGGTGGAATTTGTTCAGAGGAGTCAAGCTTATCAAAGGCAGATAAAGTATCATTGATTATTAAGTCAACTGAAGGACAATTCTCTGAACCACGTCTTCGATGGTATAGGTAAAGCCAGAAGTTTCCAACTCTGAACGAGAATGATCCCAAAGCAATAGCAGAGAAATTTTCACACAGAGTTTGTTTGAGAGAATCGTGATCTCCTTTCAACTTATATGCCTTGACAAAATTAATTAATTAATTTACACTAAATGACCAGACATCAGATTACAAATGTCTAATTAAACCTAACTGTCTACCATTAGGGCAACCAGATATGTGAGCAATTAGCAAGTGATAGATAATCAGCAAGAAATGGATGCAATGAAGGAACTGTTGCATTGTAGAAAGGTTTTTCAAGAAACCAAATTTGCCAAATAGTAATTGCAATGCTGTTTTTGAGAATGATCCTTTTGGGCCTATTGGAACACAGCTAAGCAAAGAGATTAGACCATGGTTCCTGACACTGGATTTGTCTCCATGTTTATATATTAGCATGATTTAAGACCAGTTCACAACATGATGGTGGCCTAGCAGAGTGTTGCGGTCAGCTAATTCCTTCCATTCTGTTGAGTGGTAGAGTTAACTAAAGTAACAATTACAATCAAAACAAGCGAAGGAAAGATACGGGCCAATAGGTTCGGTCCGCTACCACCAAATGTTAGCATGGTCAGTCGCTGAATGCTTAGCGAGTCATTGAAGTTAGATAAGACCTCACAAAATACGTCTACATAGTCAGAACCACCACTGAGCTGAGGCGCTTGCAGCCAACAATCAACACCTTTGTCATCCTAATTACTCTATACAGTAGGAAGTCAGTTATCCGAACATGTTAGGACCGGAGGGAGGGTGTTCGGATAATTAAATGTTCAGATAACTGAAGTTGCACAAAATGTTCATTAAGTTACCACAATAACCACAACACATGTACAATTATTACGACAGCATCTAAACAACATTGTGAATAACTTAATTACAAGTATTAGAGTCTGAAGCTTTGTCTCTAACTTTTGTTTCTTTTGATTTATCGATCTTATTTTTTCAGTTTCAAGCAAGAGACTGTTCAGCATCATCATTGTGGTCATTGGAATTCCATGCTACTGCTCTTGAACATATGCTAGCACTGTCTCTAGTGCAGTGCAAGCCTGGGCATGGGATACAGCTGGAACACACTACTCTTCTTTCTCTTCATCATCTACATTATCTTTGTCCCCCTCTACAGCAAGTGCAACCATCTCCTCTTCTGTCTTAACGATATCATGTAGATTGATCATTCCAGGTCGTGATCTCCTTGAACTCAGTCAGTGGTAGTTGGGATGTCTCATTGAGAAGACAGACCGCTGATGGTGACTCCCACCTGGCAAACATACTCACATGAAATGTTCGGCTTCTCCTTACTTGCCTTTGACCTTATATGTACTATGGCTTAGTTTTTCTGAGATAGGATATTGTGCTTGGCACCTGGCCAGCAAATTGTTGGATGATGAAGGCAAACAGGACTAGGTCATCCACCTGGAAGCAGCGTTCACGAGCTGTCCTATCATACTAGATCTTCATTTTGTCCTTGTCCCAACTGAGTGGTGCAGGCCAGGTCTCGAGCTGCCTCCAACTTCTCGTAGGTGTTAAGTAGGAAGGAGACGACACTCTCCTTACACTTAGTCGGCTGCCTCCACTGTTCCTGCAACACGTCTAGTGGCCCTCGGGGATTCCTCCCATACATCAGTTCAAATGGGCTGAACCCTGTGCTCTGGTGGGGAAGTTCACATAATGCAAAAGGTAAGTAGGGAATGCTCATGTGCCACTATCCTTCAAACCTCTCAACATACTTACGGAGTCCACTCTTTAGGGTTGCATTGTAGCACTCTACCATTCCGTCCGTCTCTGGATGATAGTCTGCAGTCTTGATGTGGCACACCCCGAACATCCGTAGGAATTCCTCCATCAGTTTGCTGCAGAAGTTGGAGCCCGTGTCAGAGAGAATCTCATCAGGGAACCCCACTCTGGAGAACATCTCCACCAGAGCATCTGCAACATCTCTGCTTGTTGTGGTCTTCAGCCGGAAGGCTTCTAGATAGCGTTTCCCATAGTCACACATGGTCAGAATATATCTATGGCCCTCCTCTGTCTGCAGCAGTGAACTCACTATGTCCATTGTCCATTGCCAGTGGTTGTGAAACAACAGATAAGGTAATGAGGGGTGCCTTACGTATACTATTCCCTTGGCTGCATGCTGGCAGGTCTGGCATCTCTTGCAGATGCTACTTCTCCTCATATGCCTGGCCAGAAGAACCTTTTCAGTAGTCTGTTAATGGTCTTGGTTCTCCCGAAGTGGCCGGCCCATGGTACCAGGTGTGCCATATACAGCGCCGTCTAACTGTATTCCTCGGAAAGTACAATCTGCTGCACCATCTCTGTCTGTTTTGTGGGTAGCGATTCACTCCATAGGATGTCATCCTGATAGAAAAAGGGTGAGGTAGGGACAGCACTTCTTCTCCTGCAGATCTCCATGGTGGGGTCGCTCTCCTGGGCTTCTACTAACTGATGTTTCCACCTTTCAATGGCAGCAACTGCCCCCATCTCTTGGCATACCTCTGGCGAGCCAGTCTGTTATGCTACCCTGTTCCTCTCAGATGCTTTCTTGAACAGGTCATCACTGAAGTCTGGCAGGTCAACCAGTCCTGTGCTGGGGGTCTGTTCCTGCTCGGCTGTCCACTCCATCTTGTTCTCAACTGTGTTGTCTGTATAGCTTGGTTCTCCCTCAGTGTTGGAGTGAGATGAAGATTGGTGGTCACTCTCATCACTGGCTAATGGGGGGTGGCTAGACCCACTGTTTCCTGACTCAGGAAAGGTACTTATTTCATAATTAATCACTCTATGGCACTTATGTCTCAGCCGTTTTCTCTTGAGCTTCTTCCTCAGCCGAGGAGTTGTCTCTATCCGTGGTGTGGTGTGGGATACCAGGGTATGCAGATTGGGGATGTCCACTCTTAGGATGGCGTCATACATGAGATTGGCTTTCACTGCCATGGGTAGTTTGATCGTCTTTCCCTCGACAACCAAGATGATCATCGTCCTCGGGTATCGGGTTGTCCTCTGGTTCGGTCCCTGAATCTTCACTGCTCGTTGCTTGGCGTAATTCTCCGAGAGCCATCTAGAGTGCACCTGTGAGATATTGCAGGCAGTGTCTACCAAGAGTTAGCTGACCTCCTGCCCATTAATCTTCCCTGGAGAGGCTATAAAATTTGGGTTAGGGGTAACCAGGCATGACTTTTTCGGGTACTTGGCTGTTACATGCCCAATGTCATAGTAGTAATAGCAGGGTCTCTTCACTGGATCAAAGCTGGGCAGTCTGGGCATCTCTGGCCGGTGGTTGGATCACTTCGGTTGGATAGTCCCGGTCCTGTGTTCTTGGACTACTCTGGTCTGTTTGAGTTCCACTTCTTTGGCTCAGTCTGCTTGGGCTTGTTGAGGCTGTACTCGTCACCCAGTCGGACTGCTTTTGCTGCTGTGTAAGGGTTCTGGGTTCTAACCGAGCTCTGGACTGCTGTGGGCAACAAGTCTAGGAGCTTCTCCTTAATCATCAAGTCTTCCAACTCTTCTTTGCTCGCAGTTTCCTTTGTCCATGTTTTGAATGTCAGTGCCAGTCTCTGCCACAACTGCCGACACGTCTCCTTTACTTACATCTCCATGTCCCACCATTGCACTTGGTAGTGGCTGCGGGTGATACCATGGAAGTCCAGCAGTGCAGTCCTGACGGAGCGGAAGTCAGACTTTGTGTGGACTGTCATTCCTTCCTGGAGGCAGAGAAAAGCTGGGTCAAGGAGGGGGAGCAGGCTGGCCAGCCAGTACTGGACTAGAGAGAGAAGAGAGAGAAGAGAGAGAAGAGAGAGAAGAGAGAGAGGAGAGAGAGAAAAGAGAGAGTGAGAAGAGACAGAGAGAGGTGCGAGTGAGAGAAGATATTCTTTGAGATCGAGAAGCACTAACAACTACAAACGGCCACTAAAGCGTGGAAGACTAGATTGTATTCGTAATCTGGGAGTAAAAACACTGCTCTGCCTTAGGGCAAATAATAGTTGAAGCTCTTAAAACTCTAGTCCAAGCTTCAGGTGTTTCTCCGCTCTTGTTCTGAATGAGGCGGTCATTTGAAAATAATTCCGCCCCATGCATTATAATAATAATTAAAAAAATTGACAACAGATTAATTAGTTAACTATTCCGTGTCAACCAGTGTGTTCGTGTGTTCATGCTTAATTAATTAAGGCCATTATTTATAATTTTTTGACAATATTTTTTTGTGGCTTATATCCTTTCTAAACATCTGTACAAACTGTATTTCAAATTTGAAAACATTTGGATGTACAAGTCTCTAGTATAATGGTGGATTTTATCCAGGCTCTCAATTACATTCACATTGAAAATTAAGGAAGGAGGTTAGTTCAGCTTCAGTAAAGTTTGATTGCTCATATATTTGCTTTTCAGAGCCTTTTTTTCTTCCCCCGGCTCTTTTCAGAGGCACCACCTTCCAAGAGATTCCATCTGATACTTGTATTCTAGTGGTAATTACTTACTCAGAAGAATAGATAAGTGCAAAGGAGCAAAAAAGTAGACTTATGGTCTAGTGGTCCAATATAATAGTAGCCCAACTTGAAACGGCGATTTCTCAGAAACATGTTTTTTGGAAGGAAAAGAAAGATATCTCAAGGAAAAAGTTATGTATACCTGCTTCATTATATATCATCTATCTTTGCTCTACCTTTTAAGGGAATTACTGTAGAGTGCTTAGTAAGTGCCCACGATGTACAGTATAGTCACCAAAATAAATTTCCAGTTCCAACGTTGTCGAAGGAAATAGAAATGCCGAATCAATGCAGAAAATCCCGACAATGCCGTTAAGTTTACATTTCCAATTTGCATGCGCACATGTTCACATGCAAATGGGGCAGGCGCTAGTTGTATTACAACCCGATGCTAAATCTAGCGAGTGTTTTTTTTGTTGCTCTACTTTGTTTTCTTCTTCCCAGATGTAATTTTGTCCTTCAAGATGTTTATTGCTGACAGAAGTAAGATTAGTTATTTCTTTTCCTAACCTTTTGGTCTGCCCACTAGTGTCCTTCAGCTCTACTTGTTTTAGCTAGTAACTTTGCCTTCTTGTTCATAGCTACTCAGTTTAGACAAGATCTTAGACAAGTCGTGCTGTATAGTTTTGTAGAGGTTAGGTTTGCTAAGCAAAGTTTTAGGTAAAGCCCGGTGTAGACTAAGGCTTGCCAAACAAAGCCCCCCATTTTTAATGCCCTCACAGGACCTCTAGTAGCTAGCAAGCCTTGCATTAGAGAGACTTTACAGGGTAGCTTACAAGGTTGAAGAGTTTACAGAACGTCTATTACCTTAGCAAGACTTACCATAAAAAACACCTCTATAAACCCAGAGTAGTCCGGTTGACAGACACCTATTCTTTGAAGATCTTGACACATAAGTGGATTTTGAGTTTTGAAGGGTCCAGATTGATAATCCACCAGGTGCCACTCTGTCACCATTGAGGAATTTGAGAAATTCAAGATGGCCACCAAAATAGCTGACAATCACCTGTAAATCGACATATGATTATCAACATGAATGTTTCATATTTTAATCAGAATTTTGTTGTTTTCCGTTTTCGGGTCATGTAGGATCAGAAGACAATATGTAGGATCAGTTGAGCTAGGTAACTAACAATATGTAGGATCAGATGAGCTAGGACAATATGTAGGATCATTTGAGCTAGGTGACTAACAACATGTGTTATCAGGTGAGCTATGCAACCAGCCTTCTATACCAAGCTATTGGACAGTGGAGCATACATATCCCTTTGCTTTTATCTGCCACTGAAGAGGTGTGAAAGATTGACATCCAAATCATTAGCTATCATGTAATTTGTGTGCAGCATGTGGTTTGCGGAGACTAACATGATACCATACATGTGTTTCTTTGCTACATGGCACATTCACTATGCCAGATATGGCCTAATCAACCTGAGATTAAAAAAAGCTACTGTATATGGTGAAACCCTAAAGATTTCTGAAGGGAGAACATGTCCAATGCCACAGACAAGGACTGTGGAACAGGATATGGACAGACATGTTCATAGAGACAACATTTATGCATTATGGGCACGGGTCAGGTTATCTTATTGGAATAACACTGGATGAGAAAGCTGTCCATGGGCAATGAACCTGTAGCAGATTGATGAAGGACATGGCCAATTTTAATGATTCCTCATCAATAAACATCACCTCCCACACAAAGAGGGATTGGCATCACTGATCAAATATTATAAAAATTACAGGCTAGTCATTAGGGAAAAACTGACGCATTGCATTTATCCCTTGAATACAGCAGGTCAAGCATCTGCTCCCGTAAACATAGTTTCTGGACGTATATGCTCAGATGATGTAAATGTACATGATGCTGTTGACCTGGGCAAACCACAGACAGAAGAGTATGAAGCTAGCTGGCCAGAGGGATTCCACCAAACCCTCAAAAAGAGAGTATGCACAATGAAAGAGTGTAAGAAGAAAACATGGACAGATACTGATTCAGGACTGATATTTGCTAGGGCCCTGGCCCTCGTGAACTCTCGAGACATTAATTTTATGTTCTTTTATCCTCCAGTGGTGTTGTGGGTAATTCCCGGGTAAACTGCGGTATTGCAGAATTCATTAAGGTGGAACAGATTCTCAGCTATGAACTAGCACCAGTTCCTACCTCAATGTTTGAATAAAATACTAGCGATTGCCGTATTGCCAAGTCCAAGTCAATACTAAAGAACAAACTTCAAGTGGAACAATCAGCTCATGCTACAGGACAACCTGATGCTATTGTCATAGATGGATGTGCCATCCTGTGGGTTGTTCATTGGCCAAGTAAGGGAAGTGTGCAAGACCTTGTCAGACATTTTGTGAAATATGTCAAAGGGAAACTGAAAGGTGGCACTCGAGTGCACGTAATATTAGACTGCTGCTGTGAATACAGTATTAAAAGTGGAACTAGATGCTCTCGTGAGCATCAGCTGTGTCTCAGCTCTCCTCTGCCTCCTCAACAAGTTGCTCTGTCACCAAAAAAAAAACACAACTGATTTGTGATGAACTTGTGTCTACAGCAGAACGAATCTTCCCAACAGTCTTGTAGTTACTGGGAAAACACCAATAACTACAGGGTTATTTAATGGATTGCAAATCCTGAGACCTGACATTGAAGACCATGCATGAAGACGCAGATGATATCATTGCTCACCATATAGTATATCTGGCAAGCCTTGGATGCTGCAGTATCAAAGTTATCAGTGATGACACAGATGTTTTTGTGCTGTTAGACCATTACTATGCCGAGGAAAAGTTGAAACAACACTTCTCATGGAACCCACAAGTCAAGGGCTGTAAGCTTGCCAAAGAGTAGCTAAGTTTGCTAGAGTAATCTAAGCAGGCAAGACTGGTCTTATCTTGTGTTAAGCTGGTCCTTCAAGCACCCAAGCTAAACTCCAAGCCACAACTCAGACAAAGCTATGCTCTTAAGCATACCCTTCAAATTTAGAATAGGCTAACAGGGTTTCATACAGGATTACTGTTTGGGGGGGTGGGGGGGAAGTATCATGTTGGGGGTCATTTGTTGTTGTTGTTGTTGTTTTTAGCTATTTTAAATAGAAAGTATTTTCACCAGATTAGTGCAGCAAGTTACAAATCTTACTCCAAAATATTATTAAATACTAATAGCAAAGTACATGTACAAGCATAATGGTACCTTGTAATTACAGTTCAATTTTATTTGATTATTAGGAAACTCTAGGTACATCATGCTGACACAATACCAATAACTGTAACATGCATTGGAATTTCAAAATTCAATCTTAACCCATTCACTGCTGCAGGTAAATCCCCCCCTTTTTGGAGGTAAAAAGGTGATTTTGAAATCATTGCCCCAAAAATACTAAAAGCGGTTATTTTGAAAATCTTTTTATGTGTTTGAGTGGGCAAGAGGTTGGTCTATGGGAGAAAAATAGAAATTTGGTATTTTGCATAATTAGGTCGTCGTGTGATCTCATGGCGGCCATGGTGGCCATATTGAATTTTCACTTTTTTTCATCAAATCTGTGATAAAAATTACTTTTTCTCCCAGAAATTCTTATGGGATGCTGTTTTTTTCACTGGATAATGATGAAGATACATAAAAAGAATAAAAAACAGAATAATTTTCTCAAAAACTGACAAAAATCAACGTTTGTTGGCAGAATTGTGAAACATGAAATTTTCCAAACAAAATCACTGTCACATGTGTTTTTCCCAACAATAATTATTAGTCATTTATACTCCGTACAACCATCTGGGATGATGGAATGCAGGTATTTGAAGTTCAGATGCATATATTCAAATGTGTTTTGAACATTTATCTGGTTATGTAACCTTTAGCAGCCATGTATTTTGGTCACATTGATGTCGTTTCGTTGGAAAATGCAATTAATTTTTCACCATTTTAGTTCGAAAAACCTTTGCTGTAACATAATGATGACATTGTTCTTCTTTCTGAAGCCTACATCCTTTATAATAAAGAAAACAAACCGCCAAACTTGGCGATGATATCATATTTTAGAATTGAATGGTATGAAAACTTTACTCCAGTGAATACCGACCACTTTCTGGAGAACCCTTTACACGAAAACTATGATTTTCTGTCCACAACATGATTTAGTTTTTCGAATTCATTTTGTAAAAAAAATTAACGATAATGATTGTCTTTCATGAAATAAAACTGCTTGACTGCATCCACTATATTGTTCCTTCATTTCAGAACCTCAACTTTAGTCAGCTCCATAGTGTGAATATGTGGGGAGGACACCGCACACTTTGAGCATTTACTCATCTCTATCAGATGTTTCTCCATCATCCTCTCCGTCAGGACCTCTGGAGTAGTCCAATTTTGTGTGATAGGTCCTGAAACAATCTTTGTCTGAATGGATACCTGGCTTACTTGGACAGTCAGGGCAAATCCACACTGTCCTGATTTCTCTACCAGCTCTGGTGCGGAATACATGTACCCAGAACACACGACACATTTGGTCTTTCTTGTGCGTTGTGTGGCCAATTGTCCTCTCTTTTCTCAGGGAAGTGCCTCCCTGTTAGCCTATGTACTGGTTCTCGCCTTGCTACAACTTTGTTCAGTTTAGGGCTGGCACTGTCAGGAGGTCATTGAAGTCAGCTAGGAAAACTTTGGTAGATGGGGAGAATTTGCGGTAAAGTTTGTGGGTACACAGGGCACACTGCATTAACAACCTCAAAGCAATCTTTCTGTACCATTTTCCTGACCACACTCACACTATGGAGCTGCTGATCTACCATATCTACTCGGCCCATTTTGTAATTATATGCATTGGGGCGGGGGAGGGGGGGGGGGAAGATACTAGGGCTCCCCCCCTCCCCACCCCCCCCCCAAATGAAAGCCTGGCTAATCAATGAAGCTTCCTTAATGGCTTGATGCACACCAGAATTCATGGCTTGATGCACACCAGAGTTCATGGCTTGTTGCAAACTAAAGTTCATGGCTTGATGCACACCAGAGTTCAAGGCTTGATACACACCAGAGTTCATGGCTTGAGACAACAGATTTTATGGCTTGATACAGAGTTCATGACTGCTACAAACGAGAGTTCATGTCTTGCTACACACCAGAATTCATAGCTTGAAACATAAGGCTGCATCAGGTTCAGAGGTATACGCTCAGTTACAAGCATTAGGGGTTCTGGGTCTTGATGATCCCTTAATGTATTCTCAGCTGAATAGACTATAAAATCAAGACAGATGCCCTTGGATGTACTCATATAATTTGATACAAGCACGTTTTGTTCGAATGCACTCCTTGAAAAGCAGCCTCCCCTTGAATAAAATAAGGGATTCATCCACGCAAAGATCTTTCTCGGGGGCATACACACGCTGCAAACGATCTCTGACCTTCCTGATGAGAGGCCTTATCTTGTACAGCCTGTGCCTATTGGGATCTCTGGGGTCATGGGTGGGATCCTCATTATTTGCAAAATGTAGGAATTTCAGGAGGAGAAAGAACCTATCCCTTCATTATTTGCCCGAATATAGGGGTATCTATCAGATCGTCCATGGACCAATACATGTCCAACCTTGGCTTGTGAATAACACCCATCAGTCCAAGTAAATCGAAGAATGTCTTCATTTCATCAACGGTAGTGTCCACCCAGTCATGAACCCTGGAGAAATCCTTCAGATTTTCACAGTTTGCCTCGATGAACTGCTGAGCATATCGGTTGGTCTCCTCTACAATATGCCTAAAGATATTGTTAGTGAAGTACTTGACGAAGAATTCATCAATAGTTGTATTGGCACCAAGCCTAACTTTTTGAGTCGCTCGCCACCAACGAATGGAATTTGCTCTGGCTCATAACTGTTATTCGGGCCAATGTCCCAATTTATCCTGGGTTTCTGAGCCCTTACAGGCCTGCGCCCCTGTCCTCTAGCACGAGGCCGGCCCCTCTGACCTCTTACAGGCCCCCCTCTGCCACCGCCTAGGCCACCACGAACCTGCATGATGCGGCCACGAATCCAACCACCACGAACACGTGGACCTTGTTTGGCCTGTTTGGCCTGCACTGGCTCGTCTTCTGCATCACTGCTCATCAACTGACGATCAGGACTAGGGGACTGCCTTCATCTAGGGCTCCTTGGCAAATCATCTGCATCATAGTCAGATTCACCGCCAGAATTTACAGACATAGCATTGTCACCTTGGCCCTGTGCAGGGCCCCGCAAATCATCGTCCTCGTCCCATGGAATACTCCCAATTATTGTCGGCATTATCAAAGTCAACTATTGGAATGAATTACCACCATCCAAATCAAAGTTGTCCTCGCTATCTGTATCAGCAAAGATCTGGTCTACAACTTTGTTGACAATGCAGTGCCTTCTGTGAGGCCGTGCTCCCTCTATTTTGCTACCTACCACTGGGAAACACGACTACAAGATGAACACGGCGTTACAATTGGTACTGCTGTAGGAGCGACAAGACAAAGTTCACTTACTTTTCTTACCACACTTGATGATTTTCGGAGTTCTGTTGTGATTCCCTACATTGATGCACTGGTTGAGAACATTAGAAGTCGTTTGTCTGAAAAAGAAGTAAACATTCTTGTGGCAACATCAATCTTCAATCCTGCTCAACTACCAGATTCAAGTCATCACTCTTTCAGAAGCAACGAAGTCAGAATGTAAGCTGAATTTTATGGCAAAGAAATAGAAGTAGAGTTTTGTGGTGATACATTCAAATCTCCAGAGGTGCCTGATGGTGATGGGCTGATTTGTGAGTGGTCAGTGTTTCGAAGAGCTCTAATTAAAGAAAAACAAGCCCTGATGTCTGCCAAGGGTCTCACTAAAACTCGTACATTTCAGCAGCTTTTTGAAGAGATGCACTCCTCCGAAGCTTGCATTGGGATCTTTCCTGAAATGTGTAGTCTTATGAACATCATGTTGACATTACCAGTTGTGACTGCATCCATAGAAAGATAGTGAAGTGGTGCAATGCTGCTAGTGAGGTGGTGCAGTGGCTGCTAGTGAGGTGGTGTAGTGCTGCTAGTGAGGTGGTGCAGTGCTGCTAGTGAGGTGGTGCAGTGCTGCTAGTGAGGTGGTGCAGTGCTGCTAGTGAGGTGGTGCATGATTCAGAGCACCACCTCTATAAGGCCTAGAGGTGGAGGCAGGAGCCAGGCAGCTAGAGGTTGTGGCCAGGCCCGTGGTCGTGGGGCCCATGGCAGGGGTCCACAAGGGCAGGCTCGTGGGCAGGGCTCAAGATAGCTAGGAAGAGGAAAAAGGGCCAAGAATGGGAAAATGGGCCCGAGATAGATAATAGATAATAGATAGATAGATACCGTAGATAGATAGATAGATAGATAGATGCACTACCAGCTATGATGTTTGTATATACCTGCACTACCAGCCATGATGTTTCTATATACATGTACTACCAGCCATGATGTTTGTATATACCTGCACTACCGGCCCATGATGTTTGTATATACCTGCACTACCAGCCGTGATGTTTTCCTTCAACCAAATGAAAACGATAAAAACAAGGCTATGAAATCGACTGTCAGGCAGCCACTTGGCACGACTTATGAGAATTGCAATTGAAGGTCCTAAACTCAACTTAGTTGATGATATACTTAACATTTTTAAACAGTCAACAGATGAATTCTCCTCTATCTAGTATTTTGTATGGCTGTTTAATATAAAATTTTAAGGAAAAAATAAATTTTAGGGGGAGGGGGGGAAAGCTTGTCTTTGGGGAGGGCAGGGGGGGGGGGGAACTGGTCTTTGGGGCAGGGGGGGAAGATACTAGGGCTCCCCCCCCCCCCAAATGAAACCCTGGCTAATCAATGAAGCAGCTGAGCCAAATCAGCTTATGCAACTGTAAGTTTAAACCAAGTTGTCAGATAAACCAAGCTTAGCAAGCTTTACAAAGATTACCTTGTTCCATGTGTCTGATGAACTGACAGTGGAGCTACCTCGGAAGGTCTATCTTAGAGCGGTCCTGCATCACAGAATGGCGCAGTGAAATGTTGTAGTTGTAGCGTGGTCTGTAGCAGACGCTAGTCAACAGTTGTTTCGTCGGTTAGCTTCATTATCTCCTCTATTCCTTCGAGGCATGCATTAATATCAAGGCCTTTCACTGAAGAACGACATGGTCAAGAAGCGAGAGGCTGCCAAATGACGAAGAAACCCGAGTACCAAGTGATGATATGGGGCTGGCAAACGATCGTGCAAATGAGAGTAAGCTAATTGAACCATGAACGAGTTTGAAACTCAAAGAGAAAAAGATTCTTCGCCGTTTGAACGGAGTTGTTACTTAACAGCGTTGGAACGACATTGCCAGAAGTGCCAACGGAATTTTAATGCAACGGAACCGGAACCTTTTTTTTTTTGAGCTCCTACTGTAGTAAGCGCTGTAGTAAGCGCCCACTTCCTTGATCAGAACGATTTGGACTAAGCACCCATTGATGTGGGTAACCGCCCACCAGATTCTGTATGCAGCGGCTTCTAGGATCGAATCACGTGTAATACTTTTTTTTACACACGCACACGCACAAAACATTATGGACAGCTGCCCACACACCTAAAAACAGATCGCACAGAGGCATGCTGGGAAGAAACTGACAAGTTACACAGTGAGTTTCAATGTAGAGGTTGTACAAGGGACAAGGAATGAAAAATGTGTCAGCAACCTCTGGAAAGTATGGAGTACAGAAAGAGAGTAAGAGAGTGGAATGAAAAATATGATGCATTGATTGATACCAACATTGGTGGTGGGAAGAAGAAGTGGAAACTGAATGATGGAGGAGCAATCTTCAGTCAACAATGGACTCGGAGGTCTTCGATTACCTATAATTGGAACGTTCCGAAGGCTATTCTGATCAAAGACCTCCTGGAGAAAGCCTTGCACATTGCTCAGAGCATAGGCATCCAAGGCTTCCTTACATCTCCCATGTGGCTGCGTGGCTGGAAGAATGTTGGTTACAGGCAGAAAACAAATACATCACAAAAGATGCCAGAGAACTAGGGAGTGCAGATTTCCCAATTTCGGAGAACCATCCGACAGCTCAACTATAGAAATTCAGAAATTGACAACATGGATCAGACAATGTGCAGGTAAGTATTGTTTACACTGACAACTTGTAATTTTACCTTTTTCATTACTACGTTAGATTCTCTGTCACCAACAATTGTTGTGGAGAGCAAAATATTCACATTGCTACCACTGGTGCCCCAAAGAAGGGTTTCACAGTAGCTTTGTGTGCGATATGAGATGGAACCAAACTGCTGGCTGTCATCATCTTCAAGGAGAAAAATGGAAGATTTGGCCCATGTCATGATTGTGTACTTCGTATTCCTCAGAATGTTGATGTCACTGCAACCAAAAATGGCTGGATGACTCGCCCAAGTGTGCACAGCTGGCTACGTAGGATGTGGTGAAAGTCTAAGGCAACTGGTGACCTTGGTCCTTGATAACTATCGCCCGCACAAGTGTGCCGACACCAAGGACATTGCTGAAGAGTTGGAAACTGACCTTGTATACATCCCAGGTAATGGACCAATTTCAACAATGATGCAAGAAATGATTCCCTCCATTTAGTGTAGGTGGCTCTACATCCCTAGCACAGCCAATGGATGTTTCAGTCGACAAGCCCTTCAAGGACAAAATGAGGGAACTGTGGATGGAGCGGAGGAGAAGTTCAAGCTCTTGCAGGACCAAAAAAGGCAACCTGAAGTCCTCCTCAAGACAGGATGCTATAGATTGGGTCTCTACTGCATAGGAGTCTATTTCCAAAGACGTGATAGCTCGCTCCTTCCTATACTGTGGGATCTCCAACAATATAGATGGTTCTCACATCAGGGAATGCATTCAGAAGAAGATTGAGGAGGAGAGCGCAGATGATGATCCCTTTGCTGAACTAGTGAAGGGCCTGGACGAACCTGAAGAGGAGGACGAAGAATAGATAGCTACGAACAATAACTAGCTAGCATGCATGCGATGCAACAATAAACTTTGTTATTTGCCGCATGAGAACGGAATCCGTGTGCAAATCCGAGTTCAAAGTTTAATTAAGCGTTTTATGGAGCAAATTTTTTTATTTGGAATAAACGCCCACCAAGCTGATTTTAGAGGTGGCTAATTCAGTGCTCATGGGCGCTTAGTATGTATTCTATGGTATGTATGACCAAAATGAATGACCAAAATGGAAAAAAAATTTGTTTACCTCTGTCATCCTCGACGACTAGAACAGGGAATAGATAAGGCAGCAACCTAAGGCAGTGCTCAGGAGAAGCTTGTCGCAGCAAGAGGAGAAGAAAGTAAGAAGCAGGAACCTTCTTCATCGTGAGACCCTCGCTGAGTAATGTACAGCTATGAAAAACTAGAGCAGCAACTTAGGGAGGCGATCAGGAGAAGCTGCACACAGCCAGGGGAGAAGAGAAGAAGAAA
The DNA here is from genome assembly GCA_028752905.1 of Cladorhizidae sp. MBARI D1340-BT2. Lineage (NCBI taxonomy): Eukaryota > Metazoa > Porifera > Demospongiae > Poecilosclerida > Cladorhizidae > Cladorhizidae sp. MBARI D1340-BT2. The sequence goes on along the minus strand of JAQNBH010000011.1, from coordinate 28,598,184 downwards.
ACATTACCATGCATCATTGTAGCACTGCTACTAGCTGCCTATGCCCTGCTTCATGGGGAGCCCAACTACTAGCAACCTGCCTATGCCCTGCTTTACGGGAAGCCCAGATACTAGCTGCCTATGCCCTGCTTCATGGGATGCCTAGATACTAGCTACCTGCCTATGCCCTGCTTTACGGGAAGCCCAGCTACTAGCTGCCTATGCCCTGCTTTATGAGAAGCCCAGCTACTAACTGCCTATGCCCTGCTTCATGGGAAGCCCAGCTGCCTATGCACTGCTTCATGGGGAGCCACACTCATCAGTTACCTATAAGGTAGGATTTTTAATTTTGGAATATAGCTGTAGTCAATACTCTGTTACTTCTTCCTCCAATCTCCGGGAAACGCCGTGTACCCCATCTATTGTGTTCTCAAGCTGTGGCATCCAATAAGACTAGCTTTAACAACAGTGTGTGTACAATCATTATCAATACTTGCTTTATTACCTTTTATGTCTAGGCAGTGCTGGGTATATAGAAATGCCATGTGCCAAAACTTAAGACTGCCATTTTCTTGATTTGTGTTTTGTAATGAGAGGAAATAGCTAGTTTTGGATCTTTTTGCAGCATTTTGGCTGTCTTGTAGGTCCTGTAGGTTGGAATTCACTCTTTTTTTTAACCTCTAGATATACCAGATATCAGGTACCTTTATAGGTGGTTTGGGGAATGGAGGAAATTGCTCATTTTATATTGTTTGGATGCATTTCTGCCATTTTCTAAGTAAGATATACCTGACTGGATTTTACATTATGAAATCTACTGTGACTTGCGTCACTTTTTGTTTGTGTATGGGCAACAACCGGATACTCCTGCTCATGTATTAATAATACATAAGTGACTGCTTGTTTTAATGAAGTCTCTCTCTAGTGGTTTTGTCAGGTCTAATTATTGTTGATAAATTTATCTTTGTAGAAGTCACTGTTACTGGATTGAATTTGGGCCTGGCGATCATCTTGGTTCTGATCATTATGCTCATCATTATGCTAATCAGTGCATATTTCATTTATGTGGTAAGTGATGTGTGTGTGTGTGTGGTGTGTGCTGTAATATCAATTAACTCTCTTACAATGTCATGCACTAGTGCCAGAAGATGTGGTTTCATAACTTGTTGTTAAGATTTTTAGAGATCCATAGTTTCTGAACACTTCCCTGTATGAACTTGCTATAATTATTATAGATCTCTCTGGGTGCTCTCTTTTGATATTATAAAAGGTGAAGTGTGAAGAATCTATGGAGCTCCCAAAAAGTTACTAAAACACATCATCCTGGCATTTCTCCTTCCAAGGACTACGAGTTTTGCTGCCACACTCTATTTTGTATTGTATATAAAGTTCAGTGCATGAGCACAAGACCCAACATCCTTAGATATAGTGTTTTTAAGGAGTTAAATATTCACAGTGTGCATGGCTACCATCGAGTCTGCAAATAGGTACCTAAGAGCAATAGGGTATGTTGTGTAGTTGCTCTACACAATCCACGAATATCCTTCCCCCCCCTCCCCCTCCCCCAGCAAGTCATCTAGAAAGTTATAGAGAAAATGTTGTCGGGAGTGGGGGGGAATGCATGGCAGTCGGTCACCACTGAAGTGATAATCAAATCTTTCAAAACTTGCAGCATTTTAGTTGAGGCAGATGAGGCAGATGGTCACATGATAATATCATTCAAGCCCGGGAAAGCAGCAAACATTGCCAGTGAGATGGCCAATCTCCACAGAAAAGATCAAACACCACAGAAAAGGTGAGAGAGACTGACAGTGGCAATCCCTTGACAAGCAATGAAACTAACTACGAAGAAGATGAAACTGGAATAGCAGACAAAGGCTAGCACGAGCACTGCTATTATCAAAATTGTCACCTTTTCATGATGTTGTGCAACTAAATTATCGGCCAAAAATAACCTAATGTTATGTTTTCGAACAACGTATATGCTTACGTTTTGAGAGAAAGCATTGCGTGTGTATTCCTTAGTGTTTTTCCAAGTGTCCTTTGAAAGCGTAGCAGCATTGTGCAGCTGGTATGCATGCGTGGCGTAGTATAAACGTTTACGTGGGTATGTTTAGTCACTTGCTCGAGTAGTTTACAGCTCTCCTTCTCTTGCTATGGTGTATCGTCCTACAAAAAGTAAAAGCAATGAATTCCAAACCTTAACCTAAGTCTTGAAGCACCCAATTGATGTATATACCCGACCTTCCATTCTTCCCATTAGGACTAGAGCATGTAAATACCCAAACTTCCATTCTTCCTATTAGGACTAGAGCACAACCTTCCATTCTTACCATGAAGACTAGAGCATGTATAAACTGTACCAAACCTTCCATTCTTCCTATGACGACTAGAGCATGTATATACACAACCTTCCATTCTTCCCATGAGGACTAGAGCATGTATATACCCAACCTTTCATTCTTCCCATGTGGACTAGAGCATGTATATACCCAACCTTCCATTCTTCCCATGAGGACTAGCATGTATATACCCAACATTCCATTCTTCCCATGAAGACTAGAGCATGTATATACCCAACCTTCCATTCTTCCCATGAGGACTAGAACATGTATATACCCAACTTCCATTCTTCCCATGAGGACTAAAGCAAGTATATACCCAACCTTCCTTTCTTCCCATGAGGACTAGAGCATGTATATACCCAACCTTCCATTCTTCCCATGAGGACTAGAGCACGTATATACCCAACCTTCCATTCTTCCCATGAAGACTGGAGCATGTATATACCTAACCTTCCATTCTTCTCATGAGGAGACTAGAGCAAGTATATACCCAACCTTCCATTCTTCCCATGAGGACTAGAGCATGTATATACCCAACCTTCCATTCTTCTCCATGAGGACTAGAGCATGTATATAGTATTAACAACCTGGGCTCCTCTAGCATCGAGGCAGGAGGAATAGGGTCAAGGTTCTGTTGAATTTGTGTGTGAAATATAAACTCTAATAAACTGTGTAATGAATAGGCTTTGTATATATAATAACTTAAGATGTCCCGAGAAACTGGCAACAAGAAAGCAGAGTAATCATCACTGGCATGGCTGCTCCTACAGTTACTCTAGCCCTCTCCTCAGCCGCATTGCAATAGGTCACTACGTGATTTGGCTGCATTCTGCAATGACCAGAATGCTTGCATTCATGCAAGTTGTGAATTATTTACAAGGAGAGTGGATTAGCAAACCAAATCCACTATTAATACAATACATCATAGTGCACATACACTATTAACTTCGTGAACTGCTCAGCCAAGTGCCTACTTGAGGGCACGCTCAATTATTTCAGCAAGCAGTGCAGGTGATAATAGCTGAACTTGATAAGAGTTTGTTGTCATGCACTCCAGGATGTACATGACTTGCTAGCGAACAGGAAAACTTTCAAATGTGCTAAATTCGAATCATTTAAAATAAAAAGTTTTAGCTGTAAAAAAAATTAGAATTTCTAAAAATAGCTACATAGTGATTGGTATAGGGTGTGGCCTTGGGTGACTAAGCTAGAGAGATAGAGATGGAACAGAGACCATGGCAAGTAAATCCTTGTACAGTTACTTTCAACCTGTGTAAGACCTTCCTAGCCCCAGTGCGCTGCTATCAGAGCCTGCTAGTTCATATGAACAACCAGCAGAGATTACTGAGTAAGCCTTGTTGAAGGGCAATATGGCAGCCATTTCTCACTCCTCAAGGATCTAGAGGTCATTCACCCACATGCATTCATAATTAGGAGGTGTGTTTGCATATTTTTTCTTTGCAAATTTTATACTTTCATAATTTATTCTGAAGTTTGTTTTTGCTTTGATGTGAATATTACAACCTTCAAAACTCTGTCTACATGATATACAGTCAAATTACATTACAAACTGTTACAAAAGAAATTTATTTTATTTTATATAGAAATCAAGATCATCCGGAAGTCCTGCTGTTGCTGTTCCATAACAAGGTCTGAGTTTTTCTAGAGCTACTGTTGTTTTTACATTGTAGTGTAGATTAATTGTAGCCAGTACTACAGAGTGTATACCTGAACTATATACACCTTTACTTCAAACTGTTTTTACATCATACTTTAATGTTTTTACATTAAACTTTTTGTTGCTTTTTTATTACCAGTGTAAATGCTGCCTAGTTTGCATGGACAACCCGACCATAATTGGTAATCTTTGGAAAAATTAAGTGAACTGTTTTGGTTTCGGTGCAAGAATTGATTAGGGGGTGGGTCTTTCTAAATATTAAAAAATAATAAGGGAACTGTTTTGGTTTCTAGGGGTTGGGTTGGGTTTTGTTCGTTTTTTAGGAGGTTATGGTTTGACTTTTTTCTGTTGTTCTTAATATTTGTTGTTGGGGGGCCACATACTCAACCTCTGCTTCTTTTCCATAGAACTCTGTAAGAATCTTGATTTGCTCGCTGCCATATGATGGGGATGCTTCAGCGGGTAGTAGGGAGGGACTGGATATGGACATGGCAGTAACAATCTTCACGGCTTTATCAGTAAATCGACTCTTAATATTTAGAAGAAGGGAATCGACGTATGGAATTGCAACTAGAGTTCGATACTCGGCTGTGATTGTGATAGAAGACCAACGGCTTCATGCAGATCCATGTGTGCCGATTGTTATATCATGTTTTTCCTTCAACAGAGATATTTCAGACTCGACTGAACCCAACCACTCACTTCTTTCATCCTTTAGATGCTCGAGTTGATCTGTCGTGATTTTCAGAAGTACCGGTAACCTGCTCAAATCGAATAGCTATCTTTGCATCGAAACATTCATCCTTACCAGGATATCCAGAACTTTTGACAGGTACACGATACTAGCACTCCAGTGTAAGTAGCAAGGAGAGCACCAATACCGTATGCTTCAGAAACACTTGATGGTTCATACAGCTGTTGTAGGGTGACGATAATGGCAGGAAGCTATTGGTAAATAGCCCATACACAGCGTTCGTGTGAGAGCCGTCTGGTATCACTAGGCTTCACAATCTTAAGCTCAGGTAGCTTGAGGACAGATTGGACTGCTTTGATAGTTTCTGCTTTCTTGGGTGAGTAGAAGAAGATTCCATATATTTCCCATATTTCCAAAAATCTTCTTGATCTCTGGAACATTGTTAGCAGCTTGCATGCTCGCTAGTTGAAGCCGGTGGAAGGCACAGTGGATGTAAAAGTAATGTGCAGCTAGAGTTCGCATCCTTTTTTGAACTCCATTGCATTCTCCGGCAAGGGTGGCTGCTCCATCATAACCTTGGCCTATTAGTTTGTGATAGTCCAGGTTCTTCGACTCAAGGAAGAAGCTGATTGCATCTGAAATGGTAGCAGCACCTTGGGCACATGTGGAGCACTGTAAGGAAGTCCTCCTCTGGCTTTCCAATTACAATCCACCGACAACTGATGGACAGCTCTTCTGTTTAATACATGTATCTACACACTCATCAGCTAACACAGAGAAGTATGGGCTTAATTTTAAGCTCTCAATTAGCTTCCTATCTAGCCAGCTATTGATGGCCTCTAAAAGCATCACTGCAGAAAATTTGGATGTGTACTGAGCATTTTGTGGCCCCTCTTTGACATGTTGCTGGAGAAGTTCATCTCCATTTGCAATTTGCAAATGGACCAGGGGATCTAATGTGGTTGTAAGGGGCAGGCGATTTTTTGCAAGAAAATATATCGATCTCAAAAGCTTAAGCATTATGTTTCTGTTCTTTGCTCTCCTTTCTTCAGCCTCCTTAGTAGCTGCTGAACATTGCAGTTGTAGGACACTCTGCTCCTTTCCTTATTCTGCCATTTGAGCATGGATAACAGCATCTCTGTGTCATTTTGACTGGCTGTGTTCCTTGAGTTGTTCAGTAGCGTGATTCCAATCCTGAATTCCCCGAGTGGTCCATGCACCCCTGGCTGTAGAAGTTGCATTTCCTCGCTTCTGGCAGAGTTTACAGAACCTGCCCTGCTTAGGATCATCGCAGTACACACAAGGATATTTCTGCTCCCACACCTTCTTGTAGCTGAGCCTGGTTTTGTAGAGTTTCCTCTTCTGCGCTTTGGAACACACTGATCTACCTACTGATGCTTTGGAATTGGTGGAAGTCAAGGCATCACTAGTCGACGTAGTAAGGAGTACTTATATCTTCGTTGTCCTCAGAATCTCTACTAGACCCAGCACACACTTGCTTTCTGGTAAAAAAGATCCTGAGGTCCATTTATGTAAGTTTGTATTTTTCTGGATCATATTTAGTTGCAGAATGCTACTAGCTGAAGCATTTGGTCTTTATATACAACATTGTGAATAAATCTAGAATATTCTGTGTCGCGGTTCAATCATGTGTTAATCTAGAATGTTCTGCTATTATTCTGTGAAGCTTTCCTAATCGTAGTGTAGATTTAATCAACACTACAATTGTGAAAGCTAACCACAGAATAATAGCACATGGACAGAACATTCTATATTATGACACAATTCCATCTTGCCACAAAAATTGTGTCATAATCTAGAATGTTCTGTCCATGTGCTAAGTACTTTAACTATAGGAAAGTACCCGTACCCTCAAAATGTCTCAGAATCAATCTGAGAGCATCAATTTTGCAAAAAATATCTCGGGGGCATGCCCCCAGCCCCCCCCCCTACTTGAGGCTTGCTTATGCACACCCATCATGTAAATGCCAAAATTTTGAGTTTCCCCCCCCCCAAACTGTAAATCCTGTATGAACCCCTGAGGTTTAATAATAAGGCTCTAGATAAACCCCACAAAAATTAAAAAATTAAACTCTTTTGAAAATAATTGTGGTTAGTATAGCTCATAGATTCTGTACACTTCATTTGATACTTCACTTGATAATGAGCTCAAAAATACCTCAGCTGGTACTAAAAAGTGTAGCATTTGTAAAACCATGCCAAAGTAACCAGCAGCTAAAGGGGGGACTTCAAAATCTTGATGGACTAAACTGGCAGCAAGTGTGGCTTCTGATAGGACTGTGCTACTAAGCCGATGCTTGGCAACCTACGCATGGGTTAGCCCTAATGAAAACACTCATTCCATGCAGAGGCGTAGCCAGGATTTTAGAAAAGGGGGAGGCATAAAGTCTTGATCTCAAACACCAGCTTTCCCCCCCCCCACCCTAAAACTGTTTCTTTTCTTTAACAATTCTATATTAACGCATTAATAAAGGAATATAGTGCATACAAAGACCTAGTAAAAATTCTGTACCCTCTTTCACAACCCAAATAAAATTAAGTCTGGCTGTCTAGACTCCATTTTAGAACTGACTACCAGTACCCCCAGAATTCCTCAGAGTCGATCTCAGAGCATCTATTTTTGGGGGGGGGAGGGGGGGAGGTGTGAGCATTCCCACAACCCCCCTAATTGTAATGTGATATACACTCCCCCTCCACGTCAACACCAAACTTTGGAGTTTTCCCCCTCCCCTCCCAAAACTCAAAATCCTGTATAAAACCATGCACACATACACATTCAACATAACCCGACACACAAGATGGTGTTGTGAAACTTTGTCACATTTTTAACCATCATGCCCCCCCCAAAAAATCAAGATTCTTCCAGTTGCCCCCCCCCCTTGGACAATTTTCAAAATGAAACCCTGTCTAGCCACAGTGAAGAAAAAATGAAGCAACACAATGAAGAGATAGCTATTGAGAGGAGTCAGAAAGTTGAATTTGCCTGGGATGACATATGGAGACTCATCAATGACTTCCTCAATGTCAATGGGTATGTCGTGATGCATGTGAAGTAGAGTCAGGCTTGAGAGACGTCCATTACTCATGCTAGACCTAAGGACAGTTTTGATACGTTTAAGCCCACTGAAAGATCTCTCAGCAGAGCATGAAGCTATGGGGAGGGTGTAGAGAATAGTAACAAGGACTTTGATGTTAGGGTAAAAGCTAGAGATGCGGATCAATGTTGAGGAGAGAGTTGAAGGAAGTGAATTTGAACCATGATCTTTCTCTTCATATTTCCACTTTGTGTACCAGTTGTAGATCTCACCACTGAGAGAAGACACAATGGGTAGGTCTACAGCATATAGCCCCCACTTTCATCACTACACTGGACACAGTTGCAAGATCTTCTGTTACCAACACTGATGGTACCAAGTATAGACCTTGAAAAGCAATTTTTTGATGTGAACTAAACCGCTTGTCAAGCTCAGCAAGAAGATGGTCCAAAATTGGAACTGTGATAGTTCTTCTAAAGTATTTAGAGGGATTAGATGGTATGCTTGCTCTGTGTTGCTGACGACCACATATCTTGGGCATTGATGGTATAGACCCTACCTCATTACAGATTTCAGAGATCAGAGTTTCAAACCATCTACTGTGGTAGGAGTCAACATTCTCTCTGACTGGCTTGAGTGATGCTGTCAAAGTCTTGATCTCAGACACAGCCTGAACTATGTCCTTAGCCTCCTTGGAAGGCTCGTTGTGAGGCCCCTGATGTACTATAGACACTCATTGGTAATCACAAGAGCACTGTTGTTGTTATACCCAGCAAGAGAGCTGGGTATATAGAAATGCCATGTGCCGATCCAGACAAAACTTAAGACAGCCATTTTCTTGATTTGTGTTTTGTAATGAGAGGAAATAGCTAGTTTTGGATCTTTTTGCAGCATTTTGGCTCTCTTGTAGGTCTTGTACACTGTAGGTTGGAATTCACTCTTTTTTTAACCTATATATACCAGATATCAGGTACCTATATAGGTGGTTTGGGGAATGGCTCATTTTATATTGTTTGGATGCATTTCTTCCATTTTGTAAGTAAGATATACCTGACTGGATTTTACATTATGAAATCTACTCTGACTTGCGTCACTTTTTGTTTGTGTATGGGCAACAACCGGATACTCCTGCTCATGTATTAATAATACATAAGTGACTGCTTGTTTTAATGAAGTCTCTCTCTAGTGGTTTTGTCAGGTCTAATTATTGTTGATAAATTTATCTTTGTGGAAGTCACTGTTACTGGATTGAATTTGGGCCTGGCGATCATCTTGGTGCTGATCATTATGCTCATCATTGTGCTAATCAGTGCATATTTCATTTATGTGGTAAGTGATGTGTGTGTGTGTTTGTGTGTGGTGTGTGCTGTAATATCAATGAACTCTCTTACAATGTCATGCACTAGTGCCAGAAGATGTGGTTTCATAACTTGTTGTTAAGATTTTTAGAGCTCCATAGTTTCTGAACACTTCCCTGTATGAACTTGCTACTTATAGATCTCTCTGGGTGCTCTCTTTTGATATTATAAAAGGTGAAGTGTGAAGAATCTATGGAACTCCCAAAAAATTACTAAAACACATCATCCTGGCATTTCTCCTTCCAAGGACTACGAATTTTGCTGCCACACTCTATTTTGTATTGTATATAAAGTTCAGTGCATGAGCACAAGACCCAACATCCTTAGAGATAGTGTTTTCAAGGAGGTAAATATTCACAGTGTGCATGGCTACCATCGAGTCTGCAAATAGATACCTAAGAGCAATAGGGCACGTTGTGTAGTTGCTCTACAAAATCCACGAATATCCCTTCCCCCCTCCCCCTCCCCCAGCAAGTCATCTAGAAAGTTATAGAGAAAATGTTATCGGGGGTGGGGGGGAATGCATGGCAGTCGGTCACCACTGAAGTGATAATCAAATCTTTCAAAACTTGCAGCATTTTAGTTGAGGCAGATGAGGCAGATGGTCACATGATAATATCATTCAAGCCCGGGAAAGCAGCAGCACCATGTAATCTCATCTTTCCCATGTTCAGGAGATGGTTTCTTTTTTCTTTTATGCGAACATTGCCAGTGAGATGGTCAATCTCCACAGAAAAGGTGAGAGAGACTGACAGTGGCAATCCCTTGACAAGCAATGAAACTGACTACGAAGAAGATGAAACTGGAATAGCAGACAAAGGCTAGCACGAACACTGCTATTATCAAAATTGTCACCTTTTCATGATGTTGTGCAACTACACCTTAGCGGCCAAAAATAACCTAATATTACGTTTTCGAACAACGTATATGCTTACGTTTTGAGAGAATGCATTGCGTGTGCATTCCTTAGTGTTTTTCCAAGTGTCCTTTGAAAGCGTAGCTGCGTTGTGCAGCTGGTATGCATGCGTGGGGTAGTATAAACGTTTACGTGGGTATGTTTAGTCACTTGCTCGAGTAGTTTACAGCTCTCCTTCTCTTGCTATGGTGTATCGTCCTACAAAAAGTAAAAGCAAAGAATTCCAAACCTTAACCTAAGTCTTGAAGCACCCAATTGATGTATATACCCGACCTTCCATTCTTCCCATTAGGACTAGAGGATGTAAATACCCAAACTTCCATTCTTACCATGAAGACTAGAGCATGTACATGTATATACCAAACCTTCCATTCTTCCCATGAGGACTAAAGCATGTATATACCCAACCTTCCATTCTTCCCATGAGGACTAGAGCATGTATATACCCAACCTTCCATTCTTCCCATGAGGATTAGAGCATGTATAATCCCAACCTTCCATTCTTCCCATGAAGACTGGAGCATGTATATACCCAACCTTCCATTCTTCCCATGAGGACTAGAGCAAGTATATACCCAACCTTCCATTCTTCCCATGAGGACTAGAGCATGTATATACCCAACCTTCCATTCTTCTCCATGAGGACTAGAGCATGTATATAATATTAACAACCTGGGCTCCTCTAGCATCGAGGCAGGAGGAATAGGGTCAAGGTTCTGTTGAATTTGTGTGTGAAATATAAACTCTAATAAACTGTGTAATGAATAGGCTTTGTATATATAATAACTTAAGATGTCCCGAGAAACTGGCAATAAGAAAGCAGAGTAATCATCACTGGCATGGCTGCTCCTACAGTTACCCTAGCCCTCTCCTCAGCCCCATTGCAATAGGTCACTACGTGATTTGGCTGCATTCTGCAATGACCAGAATGCTTGCATTCATGCAAGTTGTGAATTATTTACAAGGAGAGTGGATTAGCAAACCAAATCCACTACTAATACAATACATCATAGTGCACATACTATTAACTTCGTGAACTGCTCAGCCAAGTGCCTACTTGAGGGCACGCTCAATTATTTCAGCAAGCAGTGCAGGTGATAATAGCTGAACTTGATAAGAGTTTGTTGTCATGCACTCCAGGATGTACATGACTTGCTAGCGAACAGGAAAACTTTCAAATGTGCTAAATTCTAATCATTAAAAAAAATAGTTTTAGCTGTAAAAAATTAGAATTTCTAAAAATAGCTACATAGTGATTGGTATAGGGTGTGGCCTTGGGTGACTAAGCTAGAGAGATAGAGATGGAACTGAGACCATGGCTAGTAAATCCTTGTACAGTTACTTTCAACCTGTGTAAGACCTTCCTAGCACCAGTGCGCTGCTATCAGAGCCTGCTAGTTCATATGAACAACCAGCAGAGATTACTGAGTAAGCCTTGTTGAAGGGCAATATGGCAGCCATTTCTCACTCCTCAAGGAGCTAGAGGACATTCACCCACACGCATTCATAATTAGGAGGTGTGTTTGCATATTTTTTCTTTGCAAATTTTATACTTTCATAATTTATTCTGAAGTTGGTTTTTTGCTTTGATGTGAATATTACAACCTTCAAAACTCTGTCTACATGATATACAGTCAAATTACATTACAAACTGTTACAAAAGAAATTTATTTTATTTTATATAGAAATCAAGATCATAAGGAAGTCCTGCTGTTGCTGTTCCATAACAAGGTCTGAGTTTTTCTAGAGCGACTGTTGTTTTTACAATGTAGTGTAGATTAATTGTAGCCAGGTACACCAGATTTCATGGCTTGATTCACACCAGAGTTCATGTCTTGCTACATATCAGAGTTCATAGCTTTATACACATCAGATTTCATGGCTTGGTGCACGCCAGAGTTCATGGCTTGATACACACCAGAGTTCATAGCTCGATACACACCAGACTTCATGTCTTGATACACACCAGAGTTCATAGCTTAATGCACACCAGAGTTCATGGCTTGTTACATACCTGAGTTCATGGCTAGATGCATACCAGAGTTCATGGCTTGATGCACACTAGAGTTCATGGCTTGGTACACACCAGAGTTCATGGCTTGACACACCTGTGTTCATGACTTGCTGCACACCACAGTTCATGACTGCTACACACCAGAGTTCATGTCTTACTACACACCAGAGTTCATAATATATTGATACAGACCAGCGTTCATAGCTTGATACCCATCAAAGTTCATGGCTTGATGCAAACCAGAGTTCATGGATTTATGCACACCAGAGTTCATGGCTTGATGTACACTAGTGTTCATGGCTTGATTCACACCATAGTTCATGGCTTGATGCACACCGGTGTTCATATCTTGATACAGACCAGAGTTCATAGCCTGATACCCACCAGAGTTCATGGCTTGATGCACTCCAGGGTTCATGGCTTGATGCAAACTAGAGTTCATGGCTTGATGCACACTTGAGTTCATGCCTTGTTGCATACCTGAGTTCATGGCATGATATAACACAAGAGTTCATGACTTGATGCGCACCAGAGTCAATGACTTGATGCACACCTGCATTCATGGCTTGATACACAACAGATTTTATAGCTTGATGCACACCAGATTTCATGGCTTGCTGCACACCAGTGTTCAAGCTTGAAGTACACCAGAGTTCATGGCTTGATGGACACCAAAGTTTATTGCTTGATGCGTACCAGAGTTCATGGCTTGATGCAAACCAGAGTTCATGGCTTGATGCACACCAGAGTTCATGGCATGATGCACACCAGAGTTCATAGGTGGTGCAAACCAGAGTTAAGTGCTTGATATACACCAGAATTCATGGCTTGCTACACAGTTCATTGCTTGATGCATACCAGAGTTCATAGCTTGATGTACACCTGAGTTCATGGTTTGATGCACACCAGAGATCATGGCTTGCTGCAAACCGCAATTCATAGCTTGATGCACACCAGAGTTCAAGGCTTGATGCACACCAGATTTCATGGCTTGATACACACAAGAGTTCATGGCTTGACACACCAGAATTCATGGCTTTCTGCATGCCAGAGTTCATGAATTTATACAGAGTTCATGACTGCTACACTCCAGAGTACATGGCTTGATGCACAGCAGAGTTCATAGCTCGATACACACCAGAGTTCATAGCTCTATACACACCAGAGTTCATGTCATGCTACACACCAGAGTTTCTAACTTTATAAATATCAGTGTTCATGGCTTGATGCACGCCATAGTTCATAGCTTGCAGCATGCCAGAGTACATGGCTTCCTACACACCAGAGTTCATGGCTTGATGCAACCCAGAGTTCATGGCTTGATGCACACCAGAGTTCATGGCTTGATACAGGGTTCATGACTGCTAAACAACAGACTTCATGGCTTGCTACACACCAGAGTTCATAGCTTGATACAGACCAGAGTTCATAGCTTGATACCCACCAGATTTCATGGCTTGATGCACAACCGAGTTCATGGCTTAATGCGCTCCCGAGTTCATGTCTTGAAGTAAACCAGAGTTCATGGAATGATGCATACCAGAGTTCATGACTTGATGCACACCACAGTTCATGTCTTGATACACACCAGAGTTCATAGCTTGATACAGACCAGAGTTCATATATTGATACTCACCAGAGTTCATGGCTTGATGCACACCAGAGTACATGGCTTAATGCACACCATAATTCATAGCTTGATGCAAACCAGAGTTCATGGCTTGATACAGAGTGCATGGCTACTGACACCAGAGTTCATGGCTTGATACACACCAGAGTTCATGGCTTGATGCACACCAGAATTCATATAGTTCATATCTTGCTGCGCCCCCGAGTTAATGGCTTGATGCACATTCGAGTTCATGGCTTGATGCATACCAGAGTTCATGGCTTGAATCATATCAGAGTTCATGGCTTGGTACACACAAGGTTTCATGGCTTGACACACCAGAGTTCATGGCTTGCTGCATGACAGAGTTCATAGCTTGCAGCACGCCGGAGTTCATGGCTTCCTACACACCAGAGTTCATGGTTTGATGCACCCCAGAGTTCATGGCTTGATGCACACCAGAGTTCATCGCTTGATACAGAGTTTATAACTGCTAAATAACAGACTTCATGGCTTGCTACACACCAGAGTTCATAGCTTGATACAGACCAGAGTTCATAGCGTGATACCCACCAGATTTCATGGCTTGATGCACAACAGAGTTCATGGCTTGATGCGCACCCGAGTTCATGTCTTAAAGTCAACCAGAGTTCATTGATTGATGAACACCAGAGTTCATGACTTGATGCACACCACAGTTCATGTCTTGATAAACACCAGAGTTCATAGCTTGATACAGACCAGAATTCATATAATTATTGATACTCACCAGAGTTCATGGCTTGATGCACACCAGAGTACATGGCTTGATGCACACCATTATTCATAGCTTGATGCACTCCAGAGTGCATGGCTTGATGCAAACCAGGGTTCATGGCTTGATGCACACCAGAGTTCATATATTTCATCTTTTGCTGCACCCCCGAGTTCATGGCTTGATGCACATCCGAGTTCATGGATTGATGCACATCAGAGTTCATGGCTTGATGCACACCGGAGTTCATGGCTTGCTACACACCAGAGATCATGGCTTGATGCACACCCGAGTTCATGTCTTAAAGTCAACCAGAGTTCATTGATTGATGAACACCAGAGTTCATGACTTGATGCACACCACAGTTCATGTCTTGATAAACACCAGAGTTCATAGCTTGATACAGACCAGAATTCATATAATTATTGATACTCACCAGAGTTCATGGCTTGATGCACACCAGAGTACATGGCTTGATGCACACCATTATTCATAGCTTGATGCACTCCAGAGTGCATGGCTTGATGCAAACCAGGGTTCATGGCTTGATGCACACCAGAGTTCATATATTTCATCTTTTGCTGCACCCCCGAGTTCATGGCTTGATGCACATCCGAGTTCATGGATTGATGCACATCAGAGTTCATGGCTTGATGCACACCGGAGTTCATGGCTTGCTACACACCAGAGATCATGGCTTGATGCACACCAGAGTTCATGGCTTGATTCACATCAGAGTTTATGGCTTGGTAGACACAAGGGTTCATGGCTTGACACACCAGAGTTCATGGCTTGCTGCATGCCAGAATTCATGAATTGATACAGAGTTCATAACTGCTACACACCAGAGTTCATGGCTTGATGCACAGCAGAGTTCATAGCTCGATACACACCAGAGTTCATGTCTTGCTACACATCAAAGTTAAAAGCTTGATACAGACCAGAGTTCATAGCTCTATACACACCAGAGTTCATGTCTTGCTACACACCAGAGTTTATAACTTTATAAATATCAGAGTTCATGGCTTGATGCACGCCAGAGTTCATAGCTTGCAGCATGCCAGAGTTCATGGCTTCCTACACACCAGAGTTCATGGCTTGATGCACCCCAGAGTTCATGGCTTGATGCACACCAGAGTTCATAGGTTGATACAGGGTTCATGACTGCTAAACAACAGACTTCATGGCTTGCTTCACACCAGAGTTCATACCTTGATACAGACCAGAGTTCATAGCTTGATACCCACCAGATTTCATGGCTTGATGCACAACAGAGTTCATGGCTTAATGCGCACCCAAGTTCATGTCTTGAAGTAAACCAGAGTTTATGGATTGCTGCACACCAGAGTTCATGACTTGATGCACACCACAGTTCATGTCTTGATACAGACCAGAGTTCATAGTCTGATACCCACCAGAGTTCATGGCTTGATGCACTCCAGGGTTCATGGCTTGATGCAAACTAGAGTTCATGGCTTGATGCACACTTGAGTTCATGTCTTGTTGCATGCCTGAGTTCATGGCATGATATAACACAAGAGTTCATGACTTGATGCGCACCAGAGTCAATGACTTGATGCACACCTGCATTCATGGCTTGATACACAACAGATTTCATAGCTTGATGCACACCAGATTTCATGGCTTGCTGCACACCAGTGTTCAAGCTTGAAGTACACCAGAGTTCATGGCTTGATGGACACCAAAGTTTATTGCTTGATGTGTACCAGAGTTCATGGCTTGATGCAAACCAGAGTTCATTGGTGATGCACACCAGAGTTTATGGCTTGCTGCAAGCCAGTGTTCATAGATTGATGCACACCAGAGTTCATGGCTTGATACACACCAGAGTTCATGGCTTGATGCACACCAGAGTTCATGGCTTGCTACACAGTTCATTGCTTGATGCATACCAGAGTTCATAGCTTGATGTACACCTGAGTTCATGGTTTGATGCACACCAGAGATCATGGCTTGCTGCACACTGCAATTCATAGCTTGATGTACACCAGAGTTCAAGGCTTGATGCACACCAGATTTCATGGCTTGATACACACAAGAGTTCATGGCTTTACACACCAGAATTCATGGCTTTCTGCATGCCAGAGTTCATGAATTTATACAGACTTCATGACTGCTACACTCCAGAGTTCATGGCTTGATGCACAGCAGAGTTCATAGCTCGATACACACCAGAGTTCATAGCTCTATACACACCAGAGTTCATGTCATGCTACACACCAGAGTTTATAACTTTATAAATATCAGTGTTCATGGCTTGATGCACGCCAGAGTTCATAGCTTGCAGCATGCCAGAGTACATGGCTTCCTACACACCAGAGTTCATGGCTTGATGCAGCCCAGAGTTCATGGCTTGATGCACACCAGAGTTCATGGCTTGATACAGGGTTCATGACTGCTAAACAACAGACTTCATGGCTTGCTACACACCAGAGTTCATAGCTTGATACAGACCAGAGTTCATACAGCTTGATACCCACCAGATTTCATGGCTTGATGCACAACCGAGTTCATGGCTTAATGCACTCCCGAGTACATGTCTTGAAGTAAACCAGAGTTCATGGAATGATGCATACCAGAGTTCATGACTTGATGCACACCACAGTTCATGTCTTGATACACACCAGAGTTCATAGCTTGATACAGACCAGAGTTCATATATTGATACTCACCAAAGTTCATGGCTTGATGCACACCAGAGTACATGGCTTAATGCACACCATAATTCATAGCTTGATGCAGACCAGATTGCTTGGCTTGATGCAAACCAGAGTTCATGGCTTGATACAGAGTGCATGGCTACTGACACCAGAGTTCATGGCTTGATACACACCAGAGTTTATGGCTTGATGCACACCAGAATTCATATAGTTCATATCTTGCTGCGCCCCCGAGTTAATGGCTTGAAGCACATTCGAGTTCATGGCTTGATGCATACCAGAGTTCATGGCTTGAATCATATCAGAGTTCATGGCTTGGTACACACAAGGTTTCATGGCTTGACACACCATAGTTCATGGCTTGCTGCATGACAGAGTTCATAGCTTGCAGCACGCCGGAGTTCATGGCTTCCTACACACCAGAGTTCATGGTTTGATGCACCCCAGAGTTCATGGCTTGATGCACACCAGAGTTCATCACTTGATACAGAGTTTATGACTGCTAAATAACAGACTTCATGGATTGCTACACACCAGAGTTCATAGCTTGATACAGACCAGAGTTCATAGCTTGATACCCACCAGATTTCATGGCTTGATGCACAACAGAGTTCATGGCTTGATGCGCACCCGAGTTCATGTCTTGAAGTCAACCAGAGTTCATTGATTGATGCACACCAGAGTTCATGACTTGATGCACACCACAGTTCATGTCTTGATACACACCAGAGTTCATACAGCTTGATACAGACCAGAATTCATATATTGATACTCACCAGAGTTCTTGGCTTGATGCACACCAGAGTACATGGCTTGATGCACACCATTATTCATAGCTTGATGCACTCCAGAGTTCATGGCTTGATGCAAACCAGGGTTAATGGCTTGATGCACACCAGAGTTCATATAGTTCATCTTTTGCTGCACCCCCGAGTTCATGGCTTGATGCACATCCGAGTTCATGGATTGATGCACATCAGAGTTCATGGCTTGATGCACACCGGAGTTCATGGCTTGCTACACACCAGAGTTCATGGCTTGATGCATACCAGAGTTCATGGCTTGATTCACATCAGAGTTTATGGCTTGGTACACACAAGGGTTCATGGTTTGACACACCAGAGTTCATGGCTTGCTGCATGCCAGAATTCATGAATTGATACAGAGTTCATAACTGCTACACACCAGAGTTCATGGCTTGATGCACAGCAGAGTTCATAGCTCGATACACACCAGAGTTCATGTCTTGCTACACATCAAAGTTAAAAGCTTGATACAGACCAGAGTTCATAGCTCTATACACACCAGAGTTCATGTCTTGCTACACACCAGAGTTTATAACTTTATAAATATCAGAGTTCATGGCTTGATGCATGCCAGAGTTCATAGCTTGCAGCATGCCAGAGTTCATGGCTTCCTACACACCAGAGTTCATGGCTTGATGCAACCCAGAGTTCATGGCTTGATGCACACCAGAGTTCATGGGTTGATACAGGGTTCATGACTGCTACACACCAGAGTTCATAGCTTGATACCCACCAGAGTTCATGGCTTGATGCACAGCAGAGTTCATAGCTCGATACACACCAGAGTTCATGTCTTGCTTCACACCAAAGTTAAAAGCTTGATACAGACCAGAGTTCATAGCTCTATACACACCAGAGTTCATGTCTTGCTTCACACCAGAGTTTATAACTTTATAAATATCAGAGTTCATGGCTTGATGCACGCCAGAGTTCATAGCTTGCAGCATGCCAGAGTTCATGGCTTCCTACACACCAGAGTTCATGGCTTGATGCAACCCAGAGTTCATGGCTTGATGCACACCAGAGTTCATGGGTTGATACAGGGTTCATGACTGCTAAACAACAGACTTCATGGCTTGCTACACACCAGAGTTCATACCTTGATACAGACCAGAGTTCATAGCTTGATACCCACCAGATTTCATGGCTTGATGCACAACAGAGTTCATGGCTTAATGCGCACCCGAGTTCATGTCTTGAAGTAAACCAGAGTTTATGGATTGCTGCATACCACAGTTCATGTCTTGATACAGACCAGAGTTCATAGTCTGATACCCACCAGAGTTCATGGCTTGATGCACTCCAGGGTTCATGGCTTGATGCAAACTAGAGTTCATGGCTTGATGCACACTTGAGTTCATGTCTTGTTGCATGCCTGAGTTCATGGCATGATATAACACAAGAGTTCATGACTTGATGCGCACCAGAGTCAATGACTTGATGCACACCTGCATTCATGGCTAGATACACAACAGATTTCATAGCTTGATGCACACCAGATTTCATGGCTTGCTGCACACCAGTGTTCAAGCTTGAAGTACACCAGAGTTCATGGCTTGATGGACACCAAAGTTTATTGCTTGATGTATACCAGAATTCATGGCTTGATGCAAACCAGAGTTCATTAGTGATGCACACCAGAGTTTATGGCTTGCTGCAAGCCAGTGTTCATAGATTAATGCACACCAGAGTTCATGGCTTGATGCACACCAGAGTTCATGGCTTGATGCACACCAGAGTTCATAGGTGGTGCAAACAAGAGTTAAGTGCTTGATACACACCAGAATTCATGGCTTGCTACACAGTTCATTGCTTGATGCATACCAGAGTTCATAGCTTGATGTACACCTGAGTTCATGGTCTGAAGCACACCAGAGATCATGGCTTGCTGCACACCGCAATTCATAGCTTGATGTACACCAGAGTTTAAGGCTTGATGCACACCAGATTTCATGGCTTGATACACACAAGAGTTCATGGCTTGACACACCAGAATTCATGGCTTTCTGCATGCCAGAGTTCATGAATTTATACAGATTTCATGACTGCTACACTCCAGAGATCATGGCTTGATGCACAGCAGAGTTCATAGCTCGATACACACCAGAGTTCATAGCTCTATACACACCAGAGTTCATGTCATGCTACACACCAGAGTTTATAACTTTATAAATATCAGTGTTCATGGCTTGATGCACGCCAGAGTTCATAGCTTGCAGCATGCCAGAGTACATGGCTTACTACACAACAGAGTTCATGGCTTGATGAACCCCAGAGTTCATGGCTTGATGCACACCAGAGTTCATGGCTTGATACAGGGTTCATGACTGCTAAACAACAGACTTCATGGCTTGCTACACACCAGAGTTCATAGCTTGATACAGACCAGAGTTCATACAGCTTGATACCCACCAGATTTCATGGCTTGATGCACAACCGAGTTCATGGCTTAATGCGCTCCCGAGTTCATGTCTTGAAGTAAACCAGAGTTCATGGAATGATGCATACCAGAGTTCATGACTTGATGCACACCACAGTTCATGTCTTGATACACACCAGAGTTCATAGCTTGATACAGACCAGAGTTCATATATTGATACTCACCAGAGTTCATGGCTTGATGCACACCAGAGTACATGGTTTATGCACACCATAATTCATAGCTTGATGCAGACCAGATTGCTTGGCTTGATGCAAACCAGAGTTCATGGCTTGATACAGAGTGCATGGCTACTGACACCAGAGTTCATGGCTTGATACACACCAGAGTTCATATAGTTCATATCTTGCTGTGCCCCCGAGTTAATGGCTTGAAGCACATTCGAGTTCATGGCTTGATGCATACCAGAGTTCATGGCTTGAATCATATCAGAGTTCATGGCTTGGTACATACAAGGTTTCATGGCTTGACACACCATAGTTCATGGCTTGCTGCATGACAGAGTTCATAGCTTGCAGCACACCGGAATTCATGGCTTCCTACACACCAGAGTTCATGGTTTGATGCATCCCAGAGTTCATGGCTTGATGCACACCAGAGTTCATCACTTGATACAGAGTTTATGACTGCTAAATAACAGACTTCATGGCTTGCTACACACCAGAGTTCATAGCTTGATACAGACCAGAGTTCATAGCTTGATACCCACCAGATTTCATGGCTTGATGCACAACAGAGTTCATGGCTTGATGCGCACCCGAGTTCATGTCTTGAAGTCAACCAGAGTTCATTGATTGATGCACACCAGAGTTCATGACTTGATGCACACCACAGTTCATGTCTTGATACACACCAAAGTTCATACAGCTTGATACAGACCAGAATTCATATATTGATACTCACCAGAGTTCATGGCTTGATGCACACCAGAGTACATGGCTTGATGCACACCATTATTCATAGCTTGATGCACTCCAGAGTGCATGGCTTGATGCAAACCAGGGTTCATGGCTTGATGCACACCAGAGTTCATATAGTTCATCTTTTGCTGCACCCCCGAGTTCATGGCTTGATGCACATCCGAGTTCATGGATTGATGCACATCAGAGTTCATGGCTTGATGCACACCGGAGTTCATGGCTTGCTACACACCAGAGTTCATGGCTTGATGCACACCAGAGTTCATGGCTTGATTCACATCAGAGTTTATGGCTTGGTACACACAAGGGTTCATGGCTTGACACACCAGAGTTCATGGCTTGCTGCATGCCAGAATTCATGAATTGATACAGAGTTCATAACTGCTACACACCAGAGTTCATGGCTTGATGCACAGCAGAGTTCATAGCTCGATACACACCAGAGTTCATGTCTTGCTACACACCAAAGTTAAAAGCTTGATACAGACCAGAGTTCATAGCTCTATACACACCAGAGTTCATGTCTTGCTACACACCAGAGTTTATAACTTTATAAATATCAGAGTTCATGGCTTGATGCACGCCAGAGTTCATAGCTTGCAGCATGCCAGAGTTCATGGCTTCCTACACACCAGAGTTCATGGCTTGATGCACCCCAGAGTTCATGGCTTGATGCACACCAGAGTTTATGGGTTGATACAGGGTTCATGACTGCTAAACAACAGACTTCATGACTTGCTACACACCAGAGTTCATACCTTGATACAGACCAGAGTTCATAGCTTGATACCCACCAGATTTCATGGCTTGATGCACAACAGAGTTCATGGCTTTAATGCGCACCCGAGTTCATGTCTTGAAGTAAACCAGAGTTCATGGATTGCTGCACACCAGAGTTCATGACTTGATGCACACCACAGTTCATGTCTTGATACAGACCAGAGTTCATAGTCTGATACCCACCAGAGTTCATGGCTTGATGCACTCCAGGGTTCATGGCTTGATGCAAACTAGAGTTCATGGCTTGATGCACACTTGAGTTCATGTCTTGTTGCATACCAGAGTTCATGGCATGATACCACACAAGAGTTCATGACTTGATGCGCACCAGAGTCAATGACTTGATGCACATCTGCGTTCATGGCTTGATACACACCAGATTTCATAGCTTGATGCACACTAGAGTTCATGGCTTGCTGCACACCAGTGTTCATGCTTGAAGTACACCAGAGTTCATGGCTTGATGGACACCAAAGTTTATTGCTTGATGCGTACCAGAGTTCATGGCTTCATGCAAACCAGAGTTCATAGCTTGATGTACACCAGAGTTTATGGCTCGTTGCAAGCTCGATGCACACCAGAGTTCATATAGTTCATCTTTTGCTGCACCCCGACTTCATAGCTTGATGCACACCAGAGTTCATGGCTTGATGCACACCAGAGTTCATGGCTTGATGCACACCAGAGTTCATAGGTGGTGCACACCAGAGTTAATTGCTTGATACACACCAGAGTTCATGGCTTGCTACACAGTTCATTGCTTGATGCATACCAGAGTTCATAGCTTGATGTACACCTGAGTTCATGGTTTGATGCACACCAGAGATCATGGCTAGCTGCACACCGCAATTCATAGCTTGATGCACACCAGAGTTCAAGGCTTGATGCACACCCGATTTCATGGCTTGATACACACAAGAGTTCATGGCTTGACACACCAGAATTCATGGCTTTCTGCATGCCAGAGTTCATGAATTTATACAGAGTTCATGACTGCTACACTCCAGAGTTCATGGCTTGATGCACAGCAGAGTTCATAGCTCGATACACACCAGAGTTCATAGCTCTATACACACCAGAGTTCATGTCATGCTACACACCAGAGTTTATAACTTTATAAATATCAGTGTTCATGGCTTGATGCACGCCAGAGTTCATAGCTTGCAGCATGCCAGAGTACATGGCTTCCTACACACCAGAGTTCATGGCTTGATGCACCCCAGAGTTCATGGCTTGATGCACACCAGAGTTCATGGCTTGATACAGGGTTCATGACTGCTAAACAACAGACTTCATGGCTTGCTACACACCAGAGTTCATAGCTTGATACAGACCAGAGTTCATAGCTTGATACCCACCAGATTTCATGGCTGGATGCACAACCGAGTTCATGGCTTAATGCGCTCCCGAGTTCATGTCTTGAAGTAAACCAGTGTTCATGGAATGATGCATACCAGAGTTCATGACTTGATGCACACCACAGTTCATGTCTTGATACACACCAGAGTTCATAGCTTGATACAAACCAGAGTTCATATATTGATACTCACCAGAGTTCATGGCTTGATGCACACCAGAGTACATGGCTTAATGCACACCATAATTCATAGCTTGATGCAAACCAGAGTTCATAGCTCGATACACACCAGAGTTCATGTCTTGCTACACATCAAAGTTCATAGCTTGATACAGACCAGAGTTCATAGCTCTATACACACCAGAGTTCATGTCTTGCTACACACCAGAATTTATAACTTTATAAATATCAGAGTTCATGGCTTGATGCATGCCAGAGTTCATAGCTTGCAGCATGCCAGAGTTCATTGCTTCCTACACACCAGAGTTCATGGCTTGTTGCACCCCAGAGTTCATGGCTTGATGCACACAAGAGTTCATGGGTTGATACAGGGTTCATGACTGCTAAACAACAGACTTCATGGCTTGCTACACACCAGAGTTCATACCTTGATACAGACCAGAGTTCATAGCTTGATACCCACCAGATTTCATGGCTTGATCCACAACAGAGTTCATGGCTTAATGCGCACCCGAGTTCATGTCTTGAAGTAAACCAGAGTTCATGCATTGCTGCACACCAGAGTTCATGACTTGATGCACACCACAGTTCATGTCTTGATACAGACCAGAGTTCATAGTCTGATACCCACCAGAGTTTATGGCTTGATGCACTCCAGGGTTCATGGCTTGATGCAAACTAGAGTTCATGGCTTGATGCACACTTGAGTTCATGTCTTGTTGCATACCAGAGTTCATGGCATGATACCACACAAGAGTTCATGACTTGATGCGCACCAGAGTCAATGACTTGATGCACACCTGCATTCATGGCTTGATACACACCAGATTTCATAACTTGATGCACACTAGAGTTCATGGCTTGCTGCACACCAGTGTTCAAGCTCGAAGTACACCAGAGTTCATGGCTTGATGGACACCAAAGTTTATTGCTTGATGCGTACCAGAGTTCATGGCTTCATGCAAACCAGAGTTCATAGCTTGATGTACACCAGAGTTTATGGCTCGTTGCAAGCTTGATGCACACCAGAGTTCATATAGTTCATCTTTTGCTGCACCCCGAGTTCATAGCTTGATGCACACCAGAGTTCATGGCTTGATGCACACCAGAGTTCATGGCTTGATGCACACCAGATTTCATAGGTGGTGCACACCAGAGTTAATTGCTTGATACACACCAGAGTTCATGGCTTGCTACACAGTTCATTGCTTGATGCATACCAGAGTTCATAGCTTGATGTACACCTGAGTTCATGGTTTGATGCACACCAGAGATCATGGCTAGCTGCACACCGCAATTCATAGCTTGATGCACACCAGAGTTCAAGGCTTGAAGCACACCCGATTTCATGGCTTGATACACACAAGAGTTCATGGCTTGACACACCAGAATTCATGGCTTTCTGCATGCCAGAGTTCATGAATTTATACAGAGTTCATGACTGCTACACTCCAGAGTTCATTGCTTGATGCACAGCAGAGTTCATAGCTCGATACACACCAGAGTTCATGTCTTGCTACAGATCAAAGTTCATAGCTTGATACAGACCAGAGTTCATAGCTCTATACACACCAGAGTTCATGTCTTGCCACACACCAGAATTTATAACTTTATAAATATCAGAGTTCATGGCTTGATGCATGCCAGAGTTCATAGCTTGCAGCATGCCAGAGTTCATTGCTTCCTACACACCAGAGTTCATGGCTTGATGCACCCCAGAGTTCATGGCTTGATGCACACCAGAGTTCATGGGTTGATACAGGGTTCATGACTGCTAAACAACAGACTTCATGGCTTGCTACACACCAGAGTTCATACCTTGATACAGACCAGAGTTCATAGCTTGATACCCACCAGATTTCATGGCTTGATCCACAACAGAGTTCATGGCTTAATGCGCACCCGAGTTCATGTCTTGAAGTAAACCAGAGTTCATGGATTGCTGCACACCAGAGTTCATGACTTGATGCACACCACAGTTCATGTCTTGATATAGACCAGAGTTCATAGTCTGATACCCATCAGAGTTCATGGCTTGATGCACACCAGGGTTCATGGCTTGATGCAAACTAGAGTTCATGGCTTGATGCACACTTGAGTTCATGTCTTGTTGCATACCAGAGTTCATGGCATGATACCACACAAGAGTTCATGACTTGATGCGCACCTGAGTCAATGACTTGATGCACATCTGCGTTCATGGCTTGATACACACCAGATTTCATAGCTTGATGCACACCAGAGTTCATGGCTTGCTGCACACCAGTGTTCAAGCTTGAAGTACACCAGAGTTCATGGCTTGATGGACACCAAAGTTTATTGCTTGATGCGTACCAGAGTTCATGGCTTCATGCAAACCAGAGTTCATAGCTTGATGTACACTAGAGTTTATGGCTCGCTGCAAGCCAATGTTCATAGCTTGATGCACACCAGAGTTCATATAGTTCATCTTTTGCTGCACCCCCGAGTTCATAGCTTGATGCACACCAGAGTTCATGGCTTGATGCACACCAGAGTTCATGGCTTGATGCACACCAGAGTTCATAGGTGGTGCACACCAGAGTTAATTGCTTGATACACACCAGAGTTCATGGCTTGCCACACAGTTCATTGCTTGATGCTTACCAGAGTTCATAGCTTGATGTACACCTGAGTTCATGGTTTGATGCACACCAGAGATCATGGCTAGCTGCACACCGCAATTCATAGCTTGATGCACACCAGAGTTCAAGGCTTGATGCACACCAGATTTCATGGCTTGATACACACAAGAGTTCATGGCTTGACACACCTGAATTCATGGCTTTCTGCATGCCAGAGTTCATGAATTTATACAGAGTTCATGACTGCTACACTCCAGAGTTCATTGCTTGATGCACAGCAGAGTTCATAGCTCGATACACACCAGAGTTCATGTCTTGCTACACATCAAAGTTCATAGCTTGATACAGACCAGAGTTCATAGCTCTATACACACCAGAGTTCATGTCTTGCTACACACCAGAATTTATAACTTTATAAATATCAGAGTTCATGGCTTGATGCACGCCAGAGTTCATAGCTTGCAGCATGCCAGAGTTCATGGCTTGACGCACACCAGAGTTCATGGCTTTATACAGGGTTCATGAGACTGCTAAACAACAGACTTCATGGCTAGCTGCACACCACAATTCATCGCTTGATGCACACCAGAGTTCAAGGCTTGATGCACACCAGTTTTCATGGCTTGATAAACACAAGAGTTCATGGCTTGACACACCAGAATTAATGGCTTTCTGCATGCCAGAGTTCATGAATTTATACAGAGTTCATGACTGCTACACTCCAGAGTTCATTGCTTGATGCACAGCAGAGTTCATAGCTCGATACACACCAGAGTTCATGTCTTGCTACACATCAAAGTTCATAGCTTGATACAGACCAGAGTTCATAGCTCTATACACACCAGAGTTCATGTCTTGCTACACACCAGAGTTTATAACTTTATAAATATCAGAGTTCATGGCTTGATGCACGCCAGAGTTCATAGCTTGCGAATGCCAGAGTTCATTGCTTCCTACACACCAGAGTTCATGGCTTGATGCACCCCAGAGTTCATGTCTTGATGCACACCAGAGTTCATGGCTTGATACAGGGTTCATGACTGCTAAACAACAGACTTCATGGCTTGCTACACACCAGAGTTCGTAGCTTGATACAGACCAGAGTTCATAGCTTGATACCCACCAGATTTCATGGCTTGATGCACATTAAGAGTTCATGGCTTAATGCGCTCCCGAGTTCATGTCTTGAAGTAAACCAGAGTTCATGGATTGATGCATACCAGAGTTCATGACTTGATGCACACCACAGTTCATGTCTTGATACACACCAGAGTTCATAGCTTGATACAGACCAGAGTTCATATATTGATACTCACCAGAGTTCATGGCTTGATACACACCAGAGTACATGGCTTGATGCACACCATAATTCATACCTTGATGCAGACCAGATTGCATGGCTTGATGCAAACCAGAGTTCATGGCTTGATACAGAGTGCATGGCTACTGACACCAGAGTTCATGGCTTGATACACACCAGTGTTCATGGCTTGATGCACACCAGAGTTCATATAGTTTATATCTTTCTGCGCCCCCGAGTTAATGGCTTGATGCACATCCGAGTTCATGGATTGATGCACACCAAAGTTCATGGCTTGATGCACACCAGAGTTCATGGCTTCCTACACACCAGAGTTCATGGCTTGATGCACACCAGAGTTCACGGCTTGATTCACATCAGAGTTCATGGCTTGGTACACACAAGGGTTCATGGCTTGACACAGCAGAGTTCATGGCTTGCTGCATGACAGAGTTCATAGCTTGCAGCACGCCGGAGTTCATGGCTTCCTACACACCAGAGTTCATGGCTTGATGGACCCCAGAGTTCATGGCTTGCTACACACCAGAGTTCATACCTTGATACAGACCAGAGTTCATAGCTTGATACCCACCAGATTTCATGGCTTGATCCACAACAGAGTTCATGGCTTAATGCGCACCCGAGTTCATGTCTTGAAGTAAACCAGAGTTCATGCATTGCTGCACACCAGAGTTCATGACTTGATGCACACCACAGTTCATGTCTTGATACAGACCAGAGTTCATAGTCTGATACCCATCAGAGTTCATGGCTTGATGCACACCAGGGTTCATGGCTTGATGCAAACTAGAGTTCATGGCTTGATGCACACTTGAGTTCATGTCTTATTGCATACCAGAGTTCATGGCATGATACCACACAAGAGTTCATGACTTGATGCACACCTGAGTCAATGACTTTATGCACACCTGCGTTCATGGCTTGATACACACCAGATTTCATAGCTTGATGCACACCAGAGTTCATGGCTTGCTGCACACCAGTGTTCAAGCTTGAAGTACACCAGAGTTCATGGCTTGATGGACACCAAAGTTTATTGCTTGATGCGTACCAGAGTTCATGGCTTCATGCAAACCAGAGTTCATAGCTTGATGTATACCAGAGTTTATGGCTCGCTGCAAGCCAATGTTCATAGCTTGATGCACACCAGAGTTCATATAGTTCATCTTTTGCTGCACCCCCGAGTTCATAGCTTGATGCACACCAGAGTTCATGGCTTGATGCACACCAGAGTTCATGGCTTGATGCACACCAGAGTTCATAGGTGGTGCACACTAGAGTTAATTGCTTGATACACACCAGAGTTCATGGCTTGCCACACAGTTCATTGCTTGATGCATACCAGAGTTCATAGCTTGATGTACACCTGAGTTCATGGTTTGATGCACACCAGAGATCATGGCTAGCTGCACACCGCAATTCATAGCTTGATGCACACCAGAGTTCAAGGCTTGATGCACACTAGATTTCATGGCTTGATACACACAAGAGTTCATGGCTTGACACACCTGAATTCATGGCTTTCTGCATGCCAGAGTTCATGAATTTATACAGAGTTCATGACTGCTACACTCCAGAGTTCATTGCTCACAGCAGAGTTCATAGCTCGATACACACCAGAGTTCATGTCTTGCTACACATCAAAGTTCATAGCTTGATACAGACCAGAGTTCATAGCTCTATACACACCAGTGTTCATGTCTTGCTACACACCAGAATTTATAACTTTATAAATATCAGAGTTCATGGCTTGATGCACGCCAGAGTTCATAGCTTGCAGCATACCAGAGTTCATGGCTTGATGCACACCAGAGTTCATGGCTTTATACAGGGTTCATGAGACTGCTAAACAACAGACTTCATGGCTAGCTGCACACCACAATTCATCGCTTGATGCACACCAGAGTTCAAGGCTTGATGCACACCAGTTTTCATGGCTTGACACACCAGAATTAATGGCTTTCTGCATGCCAGAGTTCATGAATTTATACAGAGTTCATGACTGCTACACTCCAGAGTTCATTGCTTGATGCACAGCAGAGTTCATAGCTCGATACACACCAGAGTTCATGTCTTGCTACACATCAAAGTTCATAGCTTGATACAGACCAGAGTTCATAGCTCTATACACACCAGAGTTCATGTCTTGCTACACACCAGAGTTTATAACTTTATAAATATCAGAGTTCATGGCTTGATGCATGCCAGAGTTCATAGCTTGCGAATGCCAGAGTTCATTGCTTCCTACACACCAGAGTTCATGGCTTGATGCACCCCAGAGTTCATGTCTTGATGCACACCAGAGTTCATGGCTTGAAACAGGGTTCATGACTGCTAAACAACAGACTTCATGGCTTGCTACACACCAGAGTTCGTAGCTTGATACAGACCAGAGTTCATAGCTTGATACCCACCAGATTTCATGGCTTGATGCACAACAGAGTTCATGGCTTAATGCGCTCCCGAGTTCATGTCTTGAAGTAAACCAGAGTTCATGGATTGATGCATACCAGATTTCATGACTTGATGCACACCACAGTTCATGTGTTGATACACACCAGAGTTCATAGCTTGATACAGACCAGAGTTCATATATTGATACTCACCAGAGTTCATGGCTTGATACACACCAGAGTACATGGCTTGATGCACACCATAATTCATAGCTTGATGCAGACCAGATTGCATGGCTTGATGCAAACCAGAGTTCATGGCTTGATACAGAGTGCATGGCTACTGACACCAGAGTTCATGGCTTGATACACACCAGTGTTCATGGCTTGATGCACACCAGTGTTCATATAGTTCATATCTTGCTGCGCCCCCGAGTTAATGGCTTGATGCACATCCGAGTTCATGGATTGATGCACACCAAAGTTCATGGCTTGATGCACACCAGAGTTCATGGCTTCCTACACACCAGAGTTCATGGCTTGATGCACACCAGAGTTCACGGCTTGATTCACATCAGAGTTCATGGCTTGGTACACACAAGGGTTCATGGCTTGACACAGCAGAGTTCATGGCTTGCTGCATGACAGAGTTCATAGCTTGCAGCACGCCGGAGTTCATGGCTTCCTACACACCAGAGTTCATGGCTTGATGGACCCCAAAGTTCATGGCTTGATGCACACCAGAGTTCATGGCTTGATACAGAGGTTATGACTGCTAAATAACAGACTTCATGGCTTGCTACACACCAGAGTTCATAGCTTGATACAGACCAGAGTTCATAGCTTGATACCCACCAGATTTCATGGCTTGATGCACAACAGAGTTCAAGGCTTGATGCGCACCCGAGTTCATGTCTTGAAGTCAACCAGAGTTCATTGATTGATGCACACTAGAGTTCATGACTTGATGCACACCGCACACCACAGTTCTTGTGTTGATACACACCAGAGTTCATAGCTTGATACAGACCAGAATTCATATATTGATACTCACCAGAGTTCATGTCTTGAAGTAAACCAGAGTTCATGGATTGCTGCACACCAGAGTTCATGACTTGATGCACACCACAGTTCATGTCTTGATACAGACCAGAGTTCATAGTCTGATACCCACCAGAGTTCATGGCTTGATGCACTCCAGGGTTCATGGCTTGATGCAAACTAGAGTTCATGGCTTGATGCACACTTGAGTTCATGTCTTGTTGCATTCCAGAGTTCATGGCATGATACCACACAAGAGTTCATGAGTTGATGCGCACCAGAGTCAATGACTTGATGCACACCTGCATTCATGGCTTGATACACACCAGATTTCATAACTTGATGCACACTAGAGTTCATGGCTTGCTGCACAGCAGTGTTCAAGCTCGAAGTACACCAGAGTTCATGGCTTGATGGACACCAAAGTTTATTGCTTGATGCGTACCAGAGTTCATGGCTTCATGCAAACCAGAGTTCATAGCTTGATGTACATCAGAGTTTATGGCTCGTTGCAAGCTTGATGCACACCAGAGTTCATATAGTTCATCTTTTGCTGCACCCCGAGTTCATAGCTTGATGCACACCAGAGTTCATGGCTTGATGCACACCAGAGTTCATGGCTTGATGCACACCAGAGTTCATAGGTGGTGCTCACCAGAGTTAATTGCTTGATAAACACCAGAGTTCATGGCTTGCTACACAGTTCATTGCTTGATGCATACCATAGTTCATAGCTTGATGTACACCTGAGTTCATGGTTTGATGCACACCAGAGATCATGGCTAGCTGCACACCGCAATTCATAGCTTGATGCACACCAGAGTTCAAGGCTTGATGCACACCCGATTTCATGGCTTGATACACACAAGAGTTGATGGCTTGACACACCTGAATTCATGGCTTTCTGCATGCCAGAGTTCATGAATTTATACAGAGTTCATGACTGCTACACTCCAGAGTTCATTGCTTGATGCACAGCAGAGTTCATAGCTCGATACACACCAGAGTTCATGTCTTGCTACACATCAAAGTTCATAGCTTGATACGGACCAGAGTTCATAGCTCTATACACACCAGAGTTCATGTCTTGCTACACACCAGAATTTATAACTTTATAAATATCAGAGTTCATGGCTTGATGCATGCCAGAGTTCATAGCTTGCAGCATGCCAGAGTTCATTGCTTCCTACACACCAGAGTTCATGGCTTGATGCACCCCAGAGTTCATGGCTTGATGCACACCAGAGTTCATGGGTTGATACAGGGTTCATGACTGCTAAACACAACAGACTTCATGGCTTGCTACACACCAGAGTTCATACCTTGATACAGACCAGAATTAATAGCTTGATACCCACCAGATTTCATGGCTTGATGCACAACAGAGTTCATGGCTTAATGCGCACCCGAGTTCATGTCTTGAAGTAAACCAGATTTCATGGATTGCTGCACACCAGAGTTCATGACTTGATGCACACCACAGTTCATGTCTTGATACAGACCAGAGTTCATAGTCTGATACCCACCAGAGTTCATGGCTTGATGCACACCAGGGTTCATGGCTTGATGCAAACTAGAGTTCATGGCTTGATGCACACTTCAGTTCATGTCTTGTTGCATACCAGAGTTCATGGCATGATACCACACAAGAGTTCATGACTTGATGCGCACCTGAGTCAATGACTTGATGCACACCTGCGTTCATGGCTTGATACACACCAGATTTCATAGCTTGATGCACACCAGAGTTCATGGCTTGCTGCACACCAGTGTTCAAGCTTGAAGAACACCAGAGTTCATGGCTTGATGGACACCAAAGTTTATTGCTTGATGCGTACCAGAGTTCATGGCTTCATGCAAACCAGAGTTCATAGCTTGATGTACACCAGAGTTTATGGCTCGCTGCAAGCCAATGTTCATAGCTTGATGCACACCAGAGTTCATATAGTTCATCGTTTGCTGCACCCCCGAGTTCATAGCTTGATGCATACCAGAGTTCATGGCTTGATGCACACCCGATTTCATGGCTTGATACACACAAGAGTTCATGGCTTGACACACCAGAATTCATGGCTTTCTGCATGCCAGAGTTCATGAATTTATACAGAGTTCATGACTGCTACACTCCAGAGTTCATTGCTTGATGCACAGCAGAGTTCATAGCTCGATACACACCAGAGTTCATGTCTTGCTACACATCAAAGTTCATAGCTTGATACAGACCAGAGTTCATAGCTCTATACACACCAGAGTTCATGTCTTGCTACACACCAGAATTTATAACTTTATAAATATCAGACTTCATGGCTTGATGCATGCCAGAGTTCATAGCTTGCAGCATGCCAGAGTTCATTGCTTCCTACACACCAGAGTTCATGGCTTGATGCACCCCAGAGTTCATGGCTTGATGCACACCAGAGTTCATGGGTTGATACAGGGTTCATGACTGCTAAACAACAGACTTCATGGCTTGCTACACACCAGAGTTCATACCTTGATACAGACCAGAGTTCATAGCTTGATACCCACCAGATTTCATGGCTTGATCCACAACAGAGTTCATGGCTTAATGCGCACCCGAGTTCATGTCTTGAAGTAAACCAGAGTTCATGGATTGCTGCACACCAGAGTTCATGACTTGATGCACACCACAGTTCATGTCTTGATACAGACCAGAGTTCATAGTCTGATACCCATCAGAGTTCATGGCTTGATGCACACCAGGGTTCATGGCTTGATGCAAACTAGAGTTCATGGCTTGATGCACACTTGAGTTCATGTCTTGTTGCATACCAGAGTTCATGGCATGATACCACACAAGAGTTCATGACTTGATGCGCACCTGAGTCAATCACTTGATGCACACCTGCGTTCATGGCTTGATACACACCAGATTTCATAGCTTGATGCACACCAGAGTTCATGGCTTGCTGCACACCAGTGTTCAAGCTTGAAGTACACCAGAGTTCATGGCTTGATGGACACCAAAGTTTATTGCTTGATGCGTACAAGAGTTCATGGCTTCATGCAAACCAGAGTTCATAGCTTGATGTACACCAGAGTTTATGGCTTGCTGCAAGCCAATGTTCATAGCTTGATGCACACCAGAGTTCATATAGTTCATCTTTTGCTGCGCCCCCGAGTTCATGGCTTGATGCACATCCGAGTTCATGGATTGATGCACAGCAGAGTTCATAGCTCGATACACACCAGAGTTCATGTCTTGCTACACATCAAAGTTCATAGCTTGATACAGACCAGAGTTCATAGCTCTATACACACCAGTGTTCATGTCTTGCTACACACCAGAATTTATAACTTTATAAATATCAGAGTTCATGGCTTGATGCACGCCAGAGTTCATAGCTTGCAGCATGCCAGAGTTCATGGCTTGATGCACACCAGAGTTCATGGCTTTATACAGGGTTCATGAGACTGCTAAACAACAGACTTCATGGCTAGCTGCACACCACAATTCATCGTTTGATGCACACCAGAGTTCAAGGCTTGATGCACACCAGTTTTCATGGCTTGACACACCAGAATTAATGGCTTTCTGCATGCCAGAGTTCATGAATTTATACAGAGTTCATGACTGCTACACTCCAGAGTTCATTGCTTGATGCACAGCAGAGTTCATAGCTCGATACACACCAGAGTTCATGTCTTGCTACACATCAAAGTTCATAGCTTGATACAGACCAGAGTTCATAGCTCTATACACACCAGAGTTCATGTCTTGCTACACACCAGAGTTTATAACTTTATAAATATCAGAGTTCATGGCTTGATGCATGCCAGAGTTCATAGCTTGCGAATGCCAGAGTTCATTGCTTCCTACACACCAGAGTTCATGGCTTGATGCACCCCAGAGTTCATGTCTTGATGCACACCAGAGTTCATGGCTTGATACAGGGTTCATGACTGCTAAACAACAGACTTCATGGCTTGCTACACACCAGAGTTCGTAGCTTGATACAGACCAGAGTTCATAGCTTGATACCCACCAGATTTCATGGCTTGATGCACAACAGAGTTCATGGCTTAATGCGCTCCCGAGTTCATGTCTTGAAGTAAACCAGAGTTCATGGATTGATGCATACCAGATTTCATGACTTGATGCACACCACAGTTCATGTGTTGATACACACCAGAGTTCATAGCTTGATACAGACCAGAGTTCATATATTGATACTCACCAGAGTTCATGGCTTGATACACACCAGAGTACATGGCTTGATGCACACCATAATTCATAGCTTGATGCAGACCAGATTGCATGGCTTGATGCAAACCAGAGTTCATGGCTTGATACAGAGTGCATGGCTACTGACACCAGAGTTCATGGCTTGATACACACCAGTGTTCATGGCTTGATGCACACCAGTGTTCATATAGTTCATATCTTGCTGCGCCCCCGAGTTAATGGCTTGATGCACATCCGAGTTCATGGATTGATGCACACCAAAGTTCATGGCTTGATGCACACCAGAGTTCATGGCTTCCTACACACCAGAGTTCATGGCTTGATGCACACCAGAGTTCACGGCTTGATTCACATCAGAGTTCATGGCTTGGTACACACAAGGGTTCATGGCTTGACACAGCAGAGTTCATGGCTTGCTGCATGACAGAGTTCATAGCTTGCAGCACGCCGGAGTTCATGGCTTCCTACACACCAGAGTTCATGGCTTGATGGACCCCAAAGTTCATGGCTTGATGCACACCAGAGTTCATGGCTTGATACAGAGGTTATGACTGCTAAATAACAGACTTCATGGCTTGCTACACACCAGAGTTCATAGCTTGATACAGACCAGAGTTCATAGCTTGATACCCACCAGATTTCATGGCTTGATGCACAACAGAGTTCAAGGCTTGATGCGCACCCGCGTTCATGTCTTGAAGTCAACCAGAGTTCATTGATTGATGCACACTAGAGTTCATGACTTGATGCACACCGCACACCACAGTTCTTGTGTTGATACACACCAGAGTTCATAGCTTGATACAGACCAGAATTCATATATTGATACTCACCAGAGTTCATGTCTTGAAGTAAACCAGAGTTCATGGATTGCTGCACACCAGAGTTCATGACTTGATGCACACCACAGTTCATGTCTTGATACAGACCAGAGTTCATAGTCTGATACCCACCAGAGTTCATGGCTTGATGCACTCCAGGGTTCATGGCTTGATGCAAACTAGAGTTCATGGCTTGATGCACACTTGAGTTCATGTCTTGTTGCATTCCAGAGTTCATGGCATGATACCACACAAGAGTTCATGAGTTGATGCGCACCAGAGTCAATGACTTGATGCACACCTGCATTCATGGCTTGATACACACCAGATTTCATAACTTGATGCACACTAGAGTTCATGGCTTGCTGCACACCAGTGTTCAAGCTCGAAGTACACCAGAGTTCATGGCTTGATGGACACCAAAGTTTATTGCTTGATGCGTACCAGAGTTCATGGCTTCATGCAAACCAGAGTTCATAGCTTGATGTACACCAGAGTTTATGGCTCGTTGCAAGCTTGATGCACACCAGAGTTCATATAGTTCATCTTTTGCTGCACCCCGAGTTCATAGCTTGATGCACACCAGAGTTCATGGCTTGATGCACACCAGAGTTCATGGCTTGATGCACACCAGAGTTCATAGGTGGTGCTCACCAGAGTTAATTGCTTGATAAACACCAGAGTTCATGGCTTGCTACACAGTTCATTGCTTGATGCATACCATAGTTCATAGCTTGATGTACACCTGAGTTCATGGTTTGATGCACACCAGAGATCATGGCTAGCTGCACACCGCAATTCATAGCTTGATGCACACCAGAGTTCAAGGCTTGATGCACACCCGATTTCATGGCTTGATACACACAAGAGTTCATGGCTTGACACACCTGAATTCATGGCTTTCTGCATGCCAGAGTTCATGAATTTATACAGAGTTCATGACTGCTACACTCCAGAGTTCATTGCTTGATGCACAGCAGAGTTCATAGCTCGATACACACCAGAGTTCATGTCTTGCTACACATCAAAGTTCATAGCTTGATACGGACCAGAGTTCATAGCTCTATACACACCAGAGTTCATGTCTTGCTACACACCAGAATTTATAACTTTATAAATATCAGAGTTCATGGCTTGATGCATGCCAGAGTTCATAGCTTGCAGCATGCCAGAGTTCATTGCTTCCTACACACCAGAGTTCATGGCTTGATGCACCCCAGAGTTCATGGCTTGATGCACACCAGAGTTCATGGGTTGATACAGGGTTCATGACTGCTAAACACAACAGACTTCATGGCTTGCTACACACCAGAGTTCATACCTTGATACAGACCAGAATTAATAGCTTGATACCCACCAGATTTCATGGCTTGATGCACAACAGAGTTCATGGCTTAATGCGCACCCGAGTTCATGTCTTGAAGTAAACCAGATTTCATGGATTGCTGCACACCAGAGTTCATGACTTGATGCACACCACAGTTCATGTCTTGATACAGACCAGAGTTCATAGTCTGATACCCACCAGAGTTCATGGCTTGATGCACACCAGGGTTCATGGCTTGATGCAAACTAGAGTTCATGGCTTGATGCACACTTCAGTTCATGTCTTGTTGCATACCAGAGTTCATGGCATGATACCACACAAGAGTTCATGACTTGATGCGCACCTGAGTCAATGACTTGATGCACACCTGCGTTCATGGCTTGATACACACCAGATTTCATAGCTTGATGCACACCAGAGTTCATGGCTTGCTGCACACCAGTGTTCAAGCTTGAAGTACACCAGAGTTCATGGCTTGATGGACACCAAAGTTTATTGCTTGATGCGTACCAGAGTTCATGGCTTCATGCAAACCAGAGTTCATAGCTTGATGTACACCAGAGTTTATGGCTCGTTGCAAGCTTGATGCACACCAGAGTTCATATAGTTCATCTTTTGCTGCACCCCGAGTTCATAGCTTGATGCACACCAGAGTTCATGGCTTGATGCACACCAGAGTTCATGGCTTGATGCACACCAGAGTTCATAGGTGGTGCTCACCAGAGTTAATTGCTTGATAAACACCAGAGTTCATGGCTTGCTACACAGTTCATTGCTTGATGCATACCATAGTTCATAGCTTGATGTACACCTGAGTTCATGGTTTGATGCACACCAGAGATCATGGCTAGCTGCACACCGCAATTCATAGCTTGATGCACACCAGAGTTCAAGGCTTGATGCACACCCGATTTCATGGCTTGATACACACAAGAGTTCATGGCTTGACACACCTGAATTCATGGCTTTCTGCATGCCAGAGTTCATGAATTTATACAGAGTTCATGACTGCTACACTCCAGAGTTCATTGCTTGATGCACAGCAGAGTTCATAGCTCGATACACACCAGAGTTCATGTCTTGCTACACATCAAAGTTCATAGCTTGATACGGACCAGAGTTCATAGCTCTATACACACCAGAGTTCATGTCTTGCTACACACCAGAATTTATAACTTTATAAATATCAGAGTTCATGGCTTGATGCATGCCAGAGTTCATAGCTTGCAGCATGCCAGAGTTCATTGCTTCCTACACACCAGAGTTCATGGCTTGATGCACCCCAGAGTTCATGGCTTGATGCACACCAGAGTTCATGGGTTGATACAGGGTTCATGACTGCTAAACACAACAGACTTCATGGCTTGCTACACACCAGAGTTCATACCTTGATACAGACCAGAATTAATAGCTTGATACCCACCAGATTTCATGGCTTGATGCACAACAGAGTTCATGGCTTAATGCGCACCCGAGTTCATGTCTTGAAGTAAACCAGATTTCATGGATTGCTGCACACCAGAGTTCATGACTTGATGCACACCACAGTTCATGTCTTGATACAGACCAGAGTTCATAGTCTGATACCCACCAGAGTTCATGGCTTGATGCACACCAGGGTTCATGGCTTGATGCAAACTAGAGTTCATGGCTTGATGCACACTTCAGTTCATGTCTTGTTGCATACCAGAGTTCATGGCATGATACCACACAAGAGTTCATGACTTGATGCGCACCTGAGTCAATGACTTGATGCACACCTGCGTTCATGGCTTGATACACACCAGATTTCATAGCTTGATGCACACCAGAGTTCATGGCTTGCTGCACACCAGTGTTCAAGCTTGAAGTACACCAGAGTTCATGGCTTGATGGACACCAAAGTTTATTGCTTGATGCGTACCAGAGTTCATGGCTTCATGCAAACCAGAGTTCATAGCTTGATGTACACCAGAGTTTATGGCTCGCTGCAAGCCAATGTTCATAGCTTGATGCACACCAGAGTTCATATAGTTCATCGTTTGCTGCACCCCCGAGTTCATAGCTTGATGCATACCAGAGTTCATGGCTTGATGCACACCCGATTTCATGGCTTGATACACACAAGAGTTCATGGCTTGACACACCAGAATTCATGGCTTTCTGCATGCCAGAGTTCATGAATTTATACAGAGTTCATGACTGCTACACTCCAGAGTTCATTGCTTGATGCACAGCAGAGTTCATAGCTCGATACACACCAGAGATCATGTCTTGCTACACATCAAAGTTCATAGCTTGATACAGACCAGAGTTCATAGCTCTATACACACCAGAGTTCATGTCTTGCTACACACCAGAATTTATAACTTTATAAATATCAGACTTCATGGCTTGATGCATGCCAGAGTTCATAGCTTGCAGCATGCCAGAGTTCATTGCTCCCTACACACCAGAGTTCATGGCTTGATGCACCCCAGAGTTCATGGCTTGATGCACACCAGAGTTCATGGGTTGATACAGGGTTCATGACTGCTAAACAACAGACTTCATGGCTTGCTACACACCAGAGTTCATACCTTGATACAGACCAGAGTTCATAGCTTGTTACCCACCAGATTTCATGGCTTGATCCACAACAGAGTTCATGGCTTGATGCACACCAGAGTTCATAGGTGGTGCACACCAGAGTTAATTGCTTGATACACACCAGAGTTCATGGCTTGCTACACAGTTCATTGCTTGATGCATACCAGAGTTCATAGCTTGATGTTCACCTGAGTTCATGGTTTGATGCACACCAGAGATCATGGCTAGCTGCACACCGCAATTCATAGCTTGATGCACACCAGAGTTCAAGGCTTGATTCAAACCAGATTTCATGGCTTGATACACACAAGAGTTCATGGTTTGACACACCTGAATTCATGGCTTTCTGCATGCCAGAGTTCATGAATTTATACAGAGTTCATGACTGCTACACTCCAGAGTTCATTGCTTGATGCACAGCAGAGTTCATAGCTCGATACACACCAGAGTTCATGTCTTGCTACACATCAAAGTTCATAGCTTGATACAGACCAGAGTTCATAGCTCTATATACACCAGAGTTCATGTCTTGCTACACACCAGAATTTATAACTTTATAAATATCAGAGTTCATGGCTTGATGCACGCCAGAGTTCATAGCTTGCAGCATGCCAGAGTTCATGGCTTGACGCACACCAGAGTTCATGGCTTTATACAGGGTTAATGAGACTGCTAAACAACAGACTTCATGGCTAGCTGCACACCACAATTCATCGCTTGATGCACACCAGAGTTCAAGGCTTGATGCACACAAGTTTTCATGGCTTGATACACACAAGAGTTCATGGCTTGACACACCAGAATTAATGGCTCTCTGCATGCCAGAGTTCATGAATTTATACAGAGTTCATGACTGCTACACTCCAGAGTTCATTGCTTGATGCACAGCAGAGTTCATAGCTCGATACACACCAGAGTTCATGTCTTGCTACACATCAAAGTTCATAGCTTGATACAGACCAGAGTTCATAGCTCTATACACACCAGAGTTCATGTCTTGCTACACACCAGAGTTTATAACTTTATAAATATCAGAGTTCATGGCTTGATGCACGCCAGAGTTCATAGCTTGCGAATGCCAGAGTTCATTGCTTCCTACACACCAGAGTTCATGGCTTGATGCACCCCAGAGTTCATGTCTTGATGCACACCAGAGTTCATGGCTTGATACAGGGTTCATGACTGCTAAACAACAGACTTCATGGCTTGCTACACACCAGAGTTCGTAGCTTGATACAGACCAGAGTTCATAGCTTGATACCCACCAGATTTCATGGCTTGATGCACAACAGAGTTCATGGCTTAATGCGCTCCCGAGTTCATGTCTTGAAGTAAACCAGAGTTCATGGATTGATGCATACCAGAGTTCATGACTTGATGCACACCACAGTTCATGTGTTGATACACACCAGAGTTCATAGCTTGATACAGACCAGAGTTCATATATTGATACTCACCAGAGTTCATGGCTTGATACACACCAGAGTACATGGCTTGATGCACACCATAATTCATAGCTTGATGCAGACCAGATTGCATGGCTTGATGCAAACCAGAGTTCATGGCTTGATACAGAGAGCATGGCTACTGACACCAGAGTTCATGGCTTGATACACACCAGTGTTCATGGCTTGATGCACACCAGAGTTCATATAGTTCATATCTTGCTGCGCCCCCGAGTTAATGGCTTGATGCACATCCGAGTTCATGGATTGATGCACACCAAAGTTCATGGCTTGATGCACACCAGAGTTCATGGCTTCCTACACACCAGAGTTCATGGCTTGATGCACACCAGAGTTCACGGCTTGATTCACATCAGACTTCATGGCTTGGTACACACAAGGGTTCATGGCTTGAAACAGCAGAGTTCATGGCTTGCTGCATGACAGAGTTCATAGCTTGCAGCACGCCGGAGTTCATGGCTTCCTACACACCAGAGTTCATGGCTTGATGGACCCCAGAGTTCATGGCTTGATGCACACCAGAGTTCATGGCTTGATACAGAGGTTATGACTGCTAAATAACAGACTTCATGGCTTGCTACACACCAGAGTTCATAGCTTAATACAGACCAGAGTTCATAGCTTGATACCCACCAGATGTCATGGCTTGATGCACAACAGAGTTCATGGCTTGATGCGCACCCGAGTTCATGTCTTGAAGTCAACCAGAGTTCATTGATTGATGCACACTAGAGTTCATGACTTGATGCACACCGCACACCACAGTTCTTGTGTTGATACACACCAGAGTTCATAGCTTGATACAGACCAGAATTCATATATTGATACTCACCAGAGTTCATGGCTTGATGCACACCAGAGTACATGGCTTGATCCACACCATTATTCATAGCTTGATGCACTCCAGAGTGCATGGCTTGATTCAAACCATGGTTCATGGCTTGATGCACACCAGAGTTCATATGTAGTTCATCTTTTGCTGCACCCCCGAGTTCATGGCTTGATGCACATCCGAGATCATGGATTGATGCACATCAGAGTTCATGGCTTGATGCACACCAGAGTTCATGGCTTGCTACACACCAGAGTTCATGGCTTGATGCACACCAGAGTTCATGGCTTGATTCACATCATAGTTTATGGCTTGGTACACACAAGGATTCATGGCTTGACACACCAGCGTTCATGGCTTGCTGCATTCCAGAATTCATGAATTGATACAGAGTTAATGACTGCTACACACCAGAGTTCATGGCTTGATGCACAGAAGAGTTCATAGCTCGATACACACCAGACTTCATGTCTTGCTACACACCAAAGTTAAAAGCTTGATACAGACCAGAGTTCATAGCTCTATACACACCAGAGTTCATGTCTTGCTACACACCAGAGTTTATAACTTTATAAATATCAGAGTTCATGCCTTGATGCAAACCAGAGTTCATGGCTTGATACAGAGTGCATGGCAACTGACACCAGAGTTCATGGCTTGATACACACCAGTGTTCATGGCTTGATGCACACCAGAGTTCTGTAGTTCATATCTTGCTGCGCCCCCGAGTTAATGGCTTGATGCACATCCGAGTTCATGGATTGATGCACACCAAAGTTCATGGCTTGTTGCACACCAGAATTCATGGCTTCCTACACACCAGAGTTCATAGCTTGATGCACACCAGAGTTCATGGCTTAATTCACATCAGAGTTCATGGCTTGGTACACACAAGGGTTCATGGCTTGACACAGCAGAGTTCATGGCTTGCTGCATGACAGAGTTCATAGCTTGCAGCACGCCGGAGTTCATGGCTTCCTACACACCAGAGTTCATGGCTTGATGGACCCCAGAGTTCATGGCTTGATTCACACCAGAGTTCATGGCTTGATACAGAGTTTATGACTGCTAAATAACAGACTTCATGGCTTGCTACACACCAAGTTCATATGTAGCTTGATACAGACCAGAGTTCATACCTTGATACCCACCAGATTTCATGGCTTGATGCACAACAGAGTTCATGGCTCGATGCGCACCTGAGTTCATGTCTTGAAGTCAACCAGAGTTTATTGATTGATGCACACCAGAGTTCATGACTTGATGCACACCACAGTTCATGTCTTGATACACATCAGAGTTCATAGCTTGATACTGACCAGAATTCATATATTGATACTCACCAGAGTTCATCGCTTGATGCACATCAGACAGAGTACATGGCTTGATGCACACCATTATTCATAACTTGATGCACTCTGGCTTGATGCAAACCAGTGTTCATGGCTTGATTCACACCAGAGTTCATGGCTTGATACAGAGTTTATGACTGCTAAATAACAGACTTCATGGCTTGCTACACACCAAGTTCATATGTAGCTTGATACAGACCAGAGTTCATAGCTTGATACCCACCAGATTTCATGGCTTGATGCACAACAGAGTTTATGGCTCGATGCGCACCCGAGTTCATGTCTTGAAGTCAACCAGAGTTTATTGATTAATGCACACCAGAGTTCATGACTTGATGCACACCACAGTTCATGTCTTGATACACACCAGAGTTCATAGCTTGATACAGACCAGAATTCATATATT
The DNA here is from genome assembly GCA_028752905.1 of Cladorhizidae sp. MBARI D1340-BT2. Lineage (NCBI taxonomy): Eukaryota > Metazoa > Porifera > Demospongiae > Poecilosclerida > Cladorhizidae > Cladorhizidae sp. MBARI D1340-BT2. The sequence goes on along the minus strand of JAQNBH010000011.1, from coordinate 28,554,280 downwards.
TATACTCACCAGAGTTCATGGCTTGATGCACATCAGACAGAGTACATGGCTTGATGCACACCATTATTCATAGCTTGATGCAATCCAGAGTGCATGGCTTGATGCAAACCAGTGTTCATGGCTTGATACACACCAGAGTTCATAGAGTTCATCTTTTGCTGCACCCCCAAGTTCATGGCTTGATGCACATCCGAGTTCATGGATTGATGCACATCAGAGTTCATGGCTTGATGCACACCAGAGTTCATGGCTTGCTACACACCAGAGTTCATGGATTGATGAACACCTGAGTTCATGGCTTGATTCACATCAGAGTTTATGGCTTGGTACACACAAGGGTTCATGGCTTGACCCACCGGAGTTCATGGCTTGCTGCATGCCAGAATTCATGAATTCATACAGAGTTCATGACTGCTACACACCAGAGTTCATGGCTTGATGCACAGCAGAGTTCATAGCTCGATACACACCAGAGTTCATGTCTTGCTACACACCAAAGTTAAAAGCTTGATACAGACCAGAGTTCATAGCTCTATACACACCAGAGTTCATGTCTTGCTTCACACCAGAGTTTATAACTTTATAAATATCAGAGTTCATGGCTTGATGCACGCCAGAGTTCATAGCTTGCAGCATGCCAGAGTTCATGGCTTCCTACACACCAGAGTTCATGGCTTGATGCACCCCAGAGTTCATGGCTTGATGCACACCAGAGTTCATGGGTTGATACAGGGTTCATGACTGCTAAACAACAGACTTCATGGCTTGCTACACACCAGAGTTCATACCTTGATACAGACCAGAGTTCATAGCTTGATACCCACCAGATTTCATGGCCTTATGCACATCAGAGTTCATGGCTTAATGCGCACCCGAGTTCATGTCTTGAAGTAAACCAGAGTTCATGGATTGCTGCACACACCAGAGTTCATGACTTGATGCACACCACAGTTCATGTCTTGATACAGACCAGAGTTCATAGTCTGATACCCACCAGAGTTCATGGCTTGATGCACTCCAGGGTTCATGGCTTGATGCAAACTAGAGTTCATGGCTTGATGCACACTTGAGTTCATGTCTTGTTGCATACCAGAGTTCATGGCATGATACCACACAAGAGTTCATGACTTGATGCGCACCAGAGTCAATCACTTGATGCACACCTGCGTTCATGGCTTGATACACACCAGATTTCATAGCTTGATGTACACCAGAGTTCATGGCTTGCTGCACACCAGTGTTCAAGCTTGAAGTACACCAGAGTTCATGGCTTGATGGACACCAAAGTTTATTGCTTGATGCGTACCAGAGTTCATGACTTCATGCAAACCAGAGTTCATAGCTTGATGTACACCAGAGTTTATGGCTTGCTGCAAGCCGATGTTCATAGCTTGATGCACACCAGAGTTCATATAGTTCATCTTTTGCTGCACCCCCGAGTTCATAGCTTGATGCACACCTGAGTTCATGGCTTGATGCACACCAGAGTTCATGGCTTGATGCACACCAGAGTTCATAGGTGGTGCACACCAGAGTTAATTGCTTGATACACACCAGAGTTCATGGCTTGCTACACAGTTCATTGCTTGATGCATACCAGAGTTCATAGCTTGATGTACACCTGAGTTCATGGTTTGATGCACACCAGAGATCATGGCTAGCTGCACACCACAATTCATCGCTTGATGCACACCAGAGTTCAAGGCTTGATGCACACCAGTTTTCATGGCTTGATACACACAAGAGTTCATGGCTTGACACACCAGAATTATTGGCTTTCTGCATGCCAGAGTTCATGAATTTATACAGAGTTCATGACTGCTACACTCCAGAGTTCATTGCTTGATGCACAGCAGAGTTCATATAGCTCGATACACACCAGAGTTCATGTCTTGCTACACATCAAAGTTCATAGCTTGATACAGACCAGAGTTCATAGCTCTATACACACCAGAGTTCATGTCTTGCTACACACCAGAGTTTATAACTTTATAAATATCAGAGTTCATGGCTTGATGCACGCCAGAGTTCATAGCTTGCGAATGCCAGAGATCATTGCTTCCTACACACCAGAGTTCATGGCTTGATGCACCCCAGAGTTCATGGCTTGATGCACACCAGAGTTCATGGCTTGATACAGGGTTCATGACTGCTAAACAACAGACTTCATGGCTTGCTACACACCAGAGTTCATAGCTTGATACAGACCAGAGTTCATAGCTTGATACCCACCAGATTTCATGGCTTGATGCACAACAGAGTTCATGGCTTAATGCGCTCCCGAGTTCATGTCTTGAAGTAAACCAGAGTTCATGGATTGATGCATACCAGAGTTCATGACTTGATGCACACCACAGTTCATGTCTTGATACACACCAGAGTTCATAGCTTGATACAGACCAGAGTTCATATACTGATACTCACCAGAGTTCATGGCTTGATGCACACCAGAGTTCATGGCTTGATACAGAGTTTATGACTGCTAAACAACAGACTTCATGGCTTGCTACACACCAGAGTTCATAGCTTGATACAGACCAAAGTTCATAGCATGATACCCACCAGATTTCATGGCTTGATGCACACCAGAGTACATGGCTTGATGCACACCATAATTCATAGCTTGATGCACTCCAGACTGCATGGCTTGATGCAAACCAGAGTTCATGGCTTGATGGCCACCAGAGTTCATATAGTTCATCTTTTGCTGCGCCCCCGAGTTCATGGCTTGATGCACATCCGAGTTCATGGATTGATGCACATCAGAGTTCATGGCTTGATGCACACCAGAGTTCATGGCTTGATGCACACCAGAGTTCATGGCTTGATTCACATCAGAGTTCATGGCTTGGTACACACAAGGGTTCATGGCTTGACAGACCAGAGTTCATGGCCTGCTGCATGCCAGAATTCATGAATTGATACAGAGTTCATGACGGCTACACACCAGACTTCATGGCTTGATGCACAGCAGAGTTCATAGCATTATACACACCAGAGTTCATGTCTTGCTACACACCAGATTTCATGACTTGCTACACACCAGAGTTCATGTTTTGCTACACCACAGAGTTAATAGCTTGATACAGACCAGAGTTCATATCTTGTTATCCACCAGAGTGCATGGCTTGATACACACCAGAGTTCATGGCTTGATACACCATAGTTCATGGCTTTATAAAGAGTTCATGACTGCTACAGACCAGAGTTCATGTCTTGTTACACACAAGAGTTCATAGCTTGATACACACCAGAGTATATGGCTTGATGCATGCCAGAGTTCATGGTTTGCTGCAAGTCAGAGTTCATGGCTTGCTACACACCAGAGTTCTTGGCTTGATACCCACCAGAATTCATGGCTTGATGAACACCAAAGTTCACGGCTTGATGCACACCAGAGTTCATTGTTGATGCACACCAGACACATGGCTTGATGTACACCAGAGTGCATGGCTTGATGTGCAACAGAGTTCATGGCTTGATGCACAATTTATTTCATGGCTTGATACACACCAGAGTTCATGGCTTGAAACAACAGCTTGATACAGAGTTCATGACTGCTGCACACCAGAGTTCATTTCTTGCTACACACCAGAGTTCATGTTTTACTACACAACCACAGTTCATAGCTTGATACACACCTGAGTTCATGGCTTGATGCATGCCAAAGTTAATGGCTTGCTGCACGCCAGAGTTCATGGCTTGCTACACACCAGAGTTCATAGCTTCATACCCACCAGAGTTCTTGGCTTGATGCACACCAAATTTCATGGCTTGAAGCATACCAGAGTTTATGGCTTGCTGCACACCAGAGTTCATGTCTTGCTACACACCAGATTTCATAACTTAATACACATCAGAGTTCATAGCTTGCTGCATTCCAGTATTCATAGCTTGATGTACACATGTGTTCATGGCTTGATGCATACCAGAGTTCATGGCTTGGTACACACCACAGTACATGGCTTAACACACCAGGGTTCATGGTTTGCTGCACACCAGAGTTCATGGCTTGATACAGAGTTCATGACTGCTACACACCAGAATGCATAGCTTGATACACACCAGAGTTAATGGCTTGATGCATGCAGTTTATGGCTTGCTACACACCAGAGTTCATGGCATTATGCACATCATAGTTAATGGCTTGGTGCACACCAGAGTTCATGGGTTGATGCAAACCAGAGTTAATAGCTTGATACACAATAGAGTTCATGGCTTGATGCACACCAGAGTTCATGGCTTGATGCACACCAGAGTTCATTGGTTGATGCACACCAGAGTTCATGGCTTGACACACTCCAGAATTCATGGCATAAGACACCAGAGTTCATGGCTTGATACAGAGTTCATGAGACTGATATACACCAGAGTGCATGTCTTGCTACACACCAGAGTTCTTAGCTTGATACAAATCCGAGTTCATGCCTTGATGCACACCAGAGTTCATGTTTCACTACACCCCAGAGTTCATAGCTTGATACACACCTGAGTTGATGGCTTGATGCATGCCAAAGTTAATGGCTTGCTGCACGCCAGAGTTCATGGCTTGCTACACAACAGAGTTCATAGCTTCATACCCACCAGAGTTCTTGGCTTGATGCACACCAAATTTCATGGCTTGAAGCATACCAGAGTTTATGGCTTGCTGCACACCAGAGTTCATGTCTTGCTACACACCAGATTTCATAGCTTGATACACATCAGAGTTCAAAGGTTGCTGCATTCCAGTGTTCATAGCTTGATGTACACATGTGTTCATGGCTTGATGCAAACTAGAGATCATGGCTTCTTGCATACCAGAGTTTATGGCTTGATGCATGCCAGAGTTCATGGCTTGCTACACACCAGATTTAATGGCTTGCTAAACACCAGAGTTCTTGGCTTGATACCCACCAGAGTTCATGGCTTGATGCACACCAAAGTTCATGGCTTGATGCACACCTGATTTCATAGCTTGATGCAGACAAGAGTTCATGGCTTGACCCACACCAGAGTTCATAGCTTGATACACCTGAGTTCATGGCTTGATACAGAGTTCATGACTGGTACACACCAGAGTTCATGACTTGCTAACCACCAGAGTTCATAGCTTGATACACACCTGAGTTTATTGCTTGATGCATGCCAGACTTCATGGCTTGCTGCACTTCAGAATTCATGGCTTGCTACACACCAGAGTTCATGGTTGATACACACCCGAGTTGATGGCTTGATGCACACCAGAGTTCATGTCTTGCTACATACCAGATTCCATACCTTGATACACATCAGAGTTCATAGCTTGCTGCATTCCAGTGTTCATAGCTTGATGTACACATGTGTTCATGGCTTGATGCACATTAGAGTTCATGGCTTGTTGCACACCAGAGTTCATGGCTTGATGCATACCAGAGTTCATGGCTTGGTACACACCAGAGTACATAGCTTTACACACCAGGGTTCATGGTTTGCTGCACACCAGAGTTCATGGCTTGATACAGAGTTCATGACTGCTACACACCAGAATTCATAGCTTGATACACACCAGAGTTAATGGCTTGATGCACGCAGTTTATGGCTTGCTACACACCAGAGTTCATGGCATTATGCACACCATAGTTCATGGCTTGATGCACACCAGAGTTCTTGGGTTGATGCAAACCAGAGTTAATAGCTTGATACATAATAGAGTTCATGGATTGATGCAAACCAGAGTTCATTGCTTGACCCACACCAGAGTTCATAGCTTGATACACCAGAGTTCATGGCTTGATACAGAGTTCATGACTGCTACACACCAGAGTTCATATATTGCTAACCACCAGAGTTCATAGCTTGATACAGACCAGAGTTTATGGCTTGATGCATGCCAGACATCATGGCTTGCTGCACATCAGAGTTCATGGCTTGCTACACACCAGAGTTTATGGCTTGATACCCACCAGAGTTCATGGCTTGATGCAAACCAAAGTTCATGGCTTGATGCACACCAGAGTTCATGGCTTCATGCATACCAGAGTTCATGGCTTGATGCAAACCAGAGTTCATGGGTTGATGCACACCACAGTTCATGGCTTGATGTACACTAGAGTTGTTCATGGCTTGATGCACACCATAGTTCATGGCTTGATGCATGCCAGAGTTCATGGGTTGATGCACACCAGAGTTCATGGCTTGATGCACACCAGAGTTCATGGCTTGATGCAAACCAGAGTTCATGGCTTGACACACTCCAGTGTTCATGGCATAAGACACCAGAGTTCATGGCTTGATACAGAGTTCATGACTGATATAAACCAGAGTGCATGTCTTGCTACACACCAGAGTTCATAACTTGATACACATCCGAATTAATGCCTTGATGCACACCAGAGTTCATGGCATGATGCACACCAGATTGCATGGCTTGATACACACCAGTGTTCATAGCACAATACACACTAGAATTCATGGCTTGATGCACACCAGAGGTCATGGCTTGATGCACGCCAGAGTTCATGGTTGATACACACCCGAGTTGATGGCTTGATGCACACCAGAGTTCATGTCTTGCTACACACCAGATTTCATGGCTTGAAACACCAGAGTTCATGGCTTGATACATGCCAGAGTTCATGGCTTGCTGCACGTCAGAGTTCATGGCTTGCTACACACCAGAGTTCATGGCTTGATGCAAACCAAAGTTCATGGCTTGATGCACACCAGAGTTCATGGCTTGATGCACAACAGAGTTCATGGGTTGATGCACGCCAGAGTTCATGGCTTGATATAACCAGAGTTGTTCATGGCTTGATGCACACCATAGTTCATGGCTTGATGCACACCAAAGTTCATGGCTTGATGCACACCAGAGTTCATGGCTTGACACACATCAGAGTTCATGGCTTAATACAGAGTTCATGACTGCTACACACCAGAGTTCATGACATGCTACACACCAGAGTTCATGTTTTGCTACACCACAGAGTAAATAACTTGATACAGACCAGAGTTCATATCTTGATATCCACCAGAGTTCATGGCTTGATACACACCAGAGTGCATAGCTTGATACGGAGTTCATGGTTACTGACACCAGAATTCATGTCTTGATACACACCATAGTTCATGGCTTGATGCACACCAGAGTTCATAGAGTTAATCGCTTGCTGCACACCCGAAGTCATGGCTTGATGCACACCAGAGTTTATGGTTAGAAGCACACCCGAGGTCATGGCTTTATGCACACCAGAGGTCATGGCTTGATGCATACCGGAGTTCTTGGCATGATGCACACCAGATTGCAAGGCTTGATACACACCAGAGTTCATAGTTCGATACACACCAGAATTCATGGCTTGATGCACACCAGAGTTCATAGAGTTCATCGCTTGCTGCACACCAGATTTCATGGCTTGATGCACACCAGAGTTCATGGATTGATGCACACCAGAGTTAATAGCTTGATACACACCAGAGTTCATGGCTGGATGCACACCAGAGTTCATGGCTTGACACACACCAGAGTTCATAGCTAGATACACCAGAGTGTATGGCTTGATACAGAGTTCATGACTGGTACACACCAGAGTTCATGACTTGCTAACCACCAGAGTTCATAGCTTGATACACACCAGAGTTTATTGCTTGACGCATGCCAGACTTCATAGCTTGCTGCACTTCAGAGTTAATGGCTTGCTACACACCAGAGTTCATGGCTTGATACCCACCAGAGTTCATGGCTTGATGCAAACCAAAGTTCATGGCTTGATGCACACCAGAATTCATGGCTTGATGCATACCAGAGTTCATGGGTTGATGCACACCACAGTTCATGGCTTGATGTATACTAGAGTTGTTCTTGTCTTGATGCACACCAGAGTTCATGGCTTGATGCACACCAGAGTTCATTGGTTGATGCACACCAGAGTTCATGGCTTGACACACTCCAGAATTCATGGCATAAGACACCAGAGTTCATGGCTTGATACAGAGTTCATGACTGATATACACCAGAGTGCATGTCTTGCTACACACCAGAGTTCATAGCTTGATACATATCCGAATTCATACCTTGATGCACACCAGAGTTCATGTTTTACTACACCCCAGAGTTCATAGCTTGATACACACCTGAGTTCATCGCTTGATGCATGCCAAAGTTAATGGCTTGCTGCACGCCAGAGTTCATGGCTTGCTACACACCAGAGTTTATAGCTTCATACCCACCAGAGTTCTTGGCTTGTTGCACACCAAATTTCATGGCTTGAAGCATACCAGAGTTTATGGCTTGCTGCACACCAGAGTTCATGTCTTGCTACAAACCAGATTTCATAGCTTGATACACATCAGAGTTCATAGCTTGCTGCATTCCAGTGTTCATAGCTTGATGTACACATGTGTTAATGGCTTGATGCACACTAGAGTTCATAGCTTGAAACACCAGAGTTCATGGCTTGAAACAGAGTTCATGATTGATACACACCAGAGTTCATGTCTTGTTACACACCAGAGTTCATAGCTTGATACACACCAGAGTTTATCGCTTGATGCATGCCAGAGTTCAAGGCTTGCTGCACGTCAGAGTTAATGGCTTGCTACACACCAGAGTTCTTGGCTTGATACCCACCAGAGTTCATGGCTCGATGCACACCAAAGTTCATGGCTTGATGCACACCAGAATTCATGGCTTGATGCACACCAGACTTCATGGGTTGATGCATGCCAGAGTTCATGGCTTGATGTACACCAGAGTTGTTCATGACTTGATGCACACCATAGTTCATGGCTTGATGCACACCAGAGTTCATGGCTTGACAAACACCAGAGTTCATGGCTTGAGACACCAGAGATTATGGCATGATACAGAGTTCGTGACTGCTACACACCAGAGTTCATGTCTTGATGCACACCAAAGTTCACGGCTTGATGCACATCTGAGTTCATTGTTGATGCACACCAGAGTTCATGGGTTGATGCACACCAGAGTGCATGGCTTGATGTGCAACAGAGTTCATGGCTTGATGCACACTTTATTTCATGGCTTGATACACACCAGAGTTCATGGCTTGAAATACACCAGAGTTCATGGCTTGAGACAACAGCTTGATACAGAATTCATGACTGCTACACACCAGAGTTCATTTCTTGCTACACACCAGGGTTCATGGTTTACTACAACCCAGAGTTCATAGCTTGATACACACCTGAGTTCATGGCTTGATGCATGCCAAAGTTAATGGCTTGCTGCATGCCAGAGTTCATGGCTTGCTACACACCAGAGTTCATAGCTTCATACCCACCAGAGTTCATTGGTTGATACACACCAAATTTCATGGCTTGAAGCATACCAGTGTTTATGGCTTGCTGCACACCAGAGTTCATGTTTGCTACACACCAGTTTTCATAGCTAAATACACATCAGAGTTCATATCTTGCTGCATTCCAGTGATCATAGCTTGATGTACACATGTGTTCATGGCTTGATGCATACCAGAGTTCATGGCTTGGTACACACCAGAGTACACGGCTTAACACACCAGGGTTCATGGTTTACTGCACACCAGAGTTCATGGATTGATACAGAGTTCATGACTGCTACACACCAGAATGCATAGCTTGATACACACCAGAGTTAATGGCTTGATGCACGCAGTTTACGGCTTGCTACACACCAGAGTTCATGGCATTATGCACATCATAGTTAATGGCTTGGTGCACACCAGAGTTCATGGTTTGATGCAAACCAGAGTTAATAGCTTGATACACAATAGAGTTCATGGCTTGATGCACACCAGAGTTCATGACTGGTACACACCAGAGTTCATAGCTTGATACACACCAGAGTTTATTGCTTGATGCATGCCAGACTTCATGGCTTGCTGCGCTTGCTACACACCAGAGTTCATGGCTTGATACCCACCAGAGTTCATGGCTTGATGCAAACCAAAGTTCATGGCTTGATGCAGACCAGTATTCATGGCTTGATGCATACCAGAGTTCATGGGTTGATGCACACCACAGTTCATTGCTTGTTGTACACTAGAGTTGTTCTTGGCTTGATGCACACCAGAGTTCATGGCTTGATGCACACCAGAGTTCATTGGTTGATGCACACCAGAGTTCATGGCTTGACACACACCAGAATTCATGGCATAAGACACCAGAGTTCATGGCTTGATACAGAGTTCATGACTGATATACACCAGAGTGCATGTCATGCTACACTCCAGAGTTCATAGCTTGATACACATCCGAGTTCATGCCTTGATGCAAACCAGAGTTCATGATTTACTACACCCCAGAGTTCATAGCTTGATACATACTTGAGTTCATGGCTTGATGCTTGCCAAAGTTAATGGCTTGCTGCACGCCAGAGTTCATGGCTTGCTACACACTAGAGTTCATAGCTTCATACCCACCAGAGTTCTTGGCTTGATGCACACCAAATTTCATGGCTTGAAGCATACCAGAGTTTATGGCTTGCTGCACACCAGAGTTCATGTCTTGCTACACACCAGATTTCATAGCTTGATAAACATCAGAGTTCATAGCTTGCTGCATTCCAGTGTTCATAGCTTGATGTACACATGTGTTCATGGCTTGATGCACATTAGATTTCATGGCTTGTTGAACACCAGAGTTCATGGCTTGATGCATACCAGAGTTCATGGCTTGGTACACACCAGAGTACATAGCTTAACACACCAGGGTTCATGGTTTGCTGCACACCAGAGTTCATGGCTTGATACAGAGTTCATGACTGCTACACACCAGAATTCATAGCTTGATACACACCAGAGTTAATGGCTTGATGCACGCAGTTTATGGCTTGCTACACACCAGAGTTCATGGCATTATGCACACCATAGTTCATGGCTTGATGCACACCAGAGTTCTTGGGTTGATGCAAACCAGAGTTAATAGCTTGATACACAATAGAGTTCATAGATTGATGCAAACCAGAGTTCATGGCTTGACCCACACCATAGTTCATGGCTTGATACCCACCAGAGTTCATGGCTTGATGCAAACCAAAGTTCATGGCTTGATGCACACCATAGTTCATGGCTTGATGCACATGAGAGTTCATGGGTTGATGCACACCAGAGTTCAAGACTTGATGTACACTAGAGTTGTTCTTGGCTTGATGCACACAAGAGTTCATTGCTTGACACACTCCAGAATTCATGGCATAAGACACCAGAGTTCATGGCTTGATACAGAGTTCATGACTGATATACACCAGAGTGCATGTCTTGCTACACACCAGAGTTCATTGGTTGATGCACACCAGAGTTCATGGCTTGACACACACCAGAATTCATGGCATAAGACACCAGAGTTCATGGCTTGATACAGAGTTCATGACTGATATACACCAGAGTGCATGTCATGCTACACTCCAGAGTTCATAGCTTGATAGACATCCGAGTTCATGCCTTGATGCACACCAGAGTTCATATTTTACTACACCCCAGAGTTTATAGCTTGATACACACCTGAGTTCATGCCTTGATGCATACCAAAGTTAATGGCTTGCTGCACGCCCGAGTTCATGCCTTGCTACACACCAGAGTTCTTAGCTTCATACCTAACAGAGTTCTTGGCTTGATGCACACCAAATTTCATGGCTTGAAGCATACCAGAGTTTATGGCTTGCTGCACACCAGAGTTCATGTCTTGCTACAAACCAGATTTCATAGCTTGATACACATCAGAGTTCATAGCTTGCTGCATTCCAGTGTTCATAGCTTGATGTACACATGTGTTCATGGCTTGATGCACACTAGAGTTCATAGCTTGAAACACCAGAGTTCATGGCTTGAAACAGAGTTCATGATTGATACACACCAGAGTTCATGTCTTGTTAAACACCAGAGTTCATAGCTTGATACACACCAGAGTTTATCGCTTGATGCATGCCAGAGTTCAAGGCTTGCTGCACGTCAGAGTTAATGGCTTGCTACACACCAGAGTTCTTGGCTTGATACCCACCAGAGTTCATGGCTCGATGCACACCAAAGTTCATGGCTTAATACACCAGAGTTCATGGCTTGAAACAGAGTTCATGATTGATACACACCAGAGTTCATGTCTTGTTACACACCAGAGTTCATAGCTTGATACACACCAGAGTTTATCGCTTGATGCATGCCAGAGTTCAAGGCTTGCTGCACATCAGAGTTAATGGCTTGCTACACACCAGAGTTCTTGGCTTGATACCCACCAGAGTTCATGGCTTGATGCACACCAAAGTTCATGGCTTGATGCAGACCAGAATTCATGGCTTGATGCACACCAGAGTTCATGGGTTGATGCATGCCAGAGTTAATGGCTTGATGTACACCAGAGTTGTTCATGGCTTGACGCACACCATAGTTCATGGCTTGATGCACACCAGAGTTCATGGCTTGACAAACACCAGAGTTCATGGCTTGAGACACCAGAGTTTATGGCATGATACAGAGTTCGTCACTGCTACACACCAGAGTTCATGTCTTGCTACACACCAGAGTTCATGTTTTGCTACACACCAGAGTACATAGCTCGATACATACCAGAGTTCATGTCTTGCTACATACCAGAGTTAATAGCTTGATACATACCAGAGTTCATGGCTTGAAGCAAACCAGATATGATGGCTTGACACACACCAGAGTTCATGGCTTGATGCACACCAGATATGATGGCTTGACACACACCAGAGTTCATGGCTTGATAGACCATAGTTCATGGCTTGATAAAGAGTTCATGACTGCTACAGACCAGAGTTCATGTCTTGTTACACACAAGAGTTCATAGCTTGATACACACCAGAGTATATGGCTTGATGCATGCCAGAGTTCATGGCTTGCTGCAAGTCAGAGTTTATGGCTTGCTACACACCCGAGTTCTTGGCTTGATACCCACCAGAATTCATGGCTTGATGAACACCAAAGTTCACGGCTTGATGCACACCAGAGTTCATTGTTGATGCACACCAGAGTTCATGGCTTGATGCACACCAGAGTGCATGGCTTGATGTGCAACAGAGTTCATGGCTTGATGCACACCAGAGTTCATGGATTGATGCACACCAGAGTTCATGGCTTGACACACACCAGAGTTCATGGCTTGAGACAACAGCTTGATACAGAGTTCATGACTGCTACACACCAGAGTTCATTTCTTGCTACACACCTGAGTTCATGGCTTGATGCATGCCAAAGTTAATGGCTTGCTGCATGCCAGAGTTCATGGCTTGCTACACACCAGAGTTCATAGCTTCATACCCACCAGAGTTCTTGGCTTGATGCACACCAAATTTCATGGCTTGAAGCATACCAGAGTTTATGGCTTGCTGCACACCAGAGTTCATGTCTTGCTACACACCAGATTTCATAGCTTAATACACATCAGAGTTCATAGCTTGCTGCATTCCTGTGTTCATAGCTTGATGTACACATGTGTTCATGGCTTGATGCATACCAGAGTTCATGGCTTGGTATACACCAGAGTACATGGCTTAACACACCAGGGTTCATGGTTTGCTGCACACCAGAGTTCATGGCTTGATACAGAGTTCATGACTGCTACACACCAGAATGCATAGCTTGATACACACCAGAGTTAATGGCTTGATGCATGCAGTTTATGGCTTGCTACACACCAGAGTTCATGGCATTATGCACATCATAGTTAATGGCTTGGTGCACACCAGAGTTCATGGGTTGATGCAAACCAGAGTTAATAGCTTGATACACAATAGAGTTCATGGCTTGATGCACACCAGAGTTCATGGCTTGATGCACACCAGAGTTCATTGGTTGATGCACACCAGAGTTCATGGCTTGACACACTCCAGAATTCATGGCATAAGACACCAGAGTTCATGGCTTGATACAGAGTTCATGAGACTGATATACACCAGAGTGCATGTCTTGCTACACACCAGAGTTCTTAGCTTGATACAAATCCGAGTTCATGCCTTGATGCACACCAGAGTTCATGTTTCACTACACCCCAGAGTTCATAGCTTGATACACACCTGAGTTGATGGCTTGATGCATGCCAAAGTTAATGGCTTGCTGCACGCCAGAGTTCATGGCTTGCTACACAACAGAGTTCATAGCTTCATACCCACCAGAGTTCTTGGCTTGATGCACACCAAATTTCATGGCTTGAAGCATACCAGAGTTTATGGCTTGCTGCACACCAGAGTTCATGTCTTGCTACACACCAGATTTCATAGCTTGATACACATCAGAGTTCAAAGGTTGCTGCATTCCAGTGTTCATAGCTTGATGTACACATGTGTTCATGGCTTGATGCAAACTAGAGATCATGGCTTGTTGCATACCAGAGTTTATGGCTTGATGCATGCCAGAGTTCATGGCTTGCTACACACCAGATTTAATGGCTTGCTAAACACCAGAGTTCTTGGCTTGATACCCACCAGAGTTCATGGCTTGATGCACACCAAAGTTCATGGCTTGATGCACACCTTATTTCATAGCTTGATGCAGACAAGAGTTCATGGCTTGACCCACACCAGAGTTCATAGCTTGATACACCTGAGTTCATGGCTTGATACAGAGTTCATGACTGGTACACACCAGAGTTCATGACTTGCTAACCACCAGAGTTCATAGCTTGATACACACCTGAGTTTATTGCTTGATGCATGCCAGACTTCATGGCTTGCTGCATTTCAGAATTCATGGCTTGCTACACACCAGAGTTCATGGTTGATACACACCCGAGTTGATGACTTGATGCACACCAGAGTTCATGTCTTGCTACATACCAGATTCCATACCTTGATACACATCAGAGTTCATAGCTTGCTGCATTCCAGTGTTCATAGCTTGATGTACACATGTGTTCATGGCTTGATGCACATTAGAGTTCATGGCTTGTTGCATACCAGAGTTCATGGCTTGATGCATACCAGAGTTCATGGCTTGGTACACACCAGAGTACATAGCTTTACACACCAGGGTTCATGGTTTGCTGCACACCAGAGTTCATGGCTTGATACAGAGTTCATGACTGCTACACACCAGAATTCATAGCTTGATACACACCAGAGTTAATGGCTTGATGCACGCAGTTTATGGCTTGCTACACACCAGAGTTCATGGCATTATGCACACCATAGTTCATGGCTTGATGCACACCAGAGTTCTTGGGTTGATGCAAACCAGAGTTAATAGCTTGATACACAATAGAGTTCATGGATTGATGCAAACCAGAGTTCATTGCTTGACCCACACCAGAGTTCATAGCTTGATACACCAGAGTTCATGGCTTGATACAGAGTTCATGACTGCTACACACCAGAGTTCATGTATTGCTAACCACCAGAGTTCATAGCTTGATACAGACCAGAGTTTATGGCTTGATGCATGCCAGACATCATGGCTTGCTGCACATCAGAGTTCATGGCTTGCTACACACCAGAGTTCATGGCTTGATACCCACCAGAGTTCATGGCTTGATGCAAACCAAAGTTCATGGCTTGATGCACACCAGAGTTCATGGCTTCATGCATACCAGAGTTCATGGCTTGATGCAAACCAGAGTTCATGGATTGATGCACACCACAGTTCATGGCTTGATGTACACTAGAGTTGTTCATGGCTTGATGCACACCATAGTTCATGGCTTGATGCATGCCAGAGTTCATGGGTTGATGCACACCAGAGTTCATGGCTTGATGCACACCAGAGTTCATGGCTTGATGCAAACCAGAGTTCATGGCTTGACACACTCCAGTGTTCATGGCATAAGACACCAGAGTTCATGGCTTGATACAGAGTTCATGACTGATATAAACCAGAGTGCATGTCTTGCTACACACCAGAGTTCATAACTTGATACACATCCGAATTAATGCCTTGATGCACACCAGAGTTCATGGCATGATGCACACCAGATTGCATG
Source organism: Cladorhizidae sp. MBARI D1340-BT2 (assembly GCA_028752905.1). Classification (NCBI taxonomy): domain Eukaryota; kingdom Metazoa; phylum Porifera; class Demospongiae; order Poecilosclerida; family Cladorhizidae; species Cladorhizidae sp. MBARI D1340-BT2. Next base: position 28,538,392 of record JAQNBH010000011.1, on the reverse strand, counting down.
GCTTGATACACACCAGTGTTCATAGCACAATACACACTGGAATTCATGGCTTGATGCACACCAGAGGTCATGGCTTGATGCACGCCAGAGTTCATGGTTGATACACACCCGAGTTGATGGCTTGATGCACACCAGAGTTCATGTCTTGCTACACACCAGATTTCATGGCTTGAAACACCAGAGTTCATGGCTTGATACATGCCAGAGTTCATGGCTTGCTGCACGTCAGAGTTTATGGCTTGCTACACACCAGAGTTCATGGCTTGATGCAAACCAAAGTTCATGGCTTGATGCACATCAGAGTTCATGACTTGATGCACAACAGAGTTCATGGGTTGATGCACGCCAGAGTTCATGGCTTGATATAACCAGAGTTGTTCATGGCTTGATGCACACCATAGTTCATGGCTTGATGCACACCAAAGTTCATGGCTTGATGCACACCAGAGTTCATGGCTTGACACACATCAGAGTTCATGGCTTAATACAGAGTTCATGACTGCTACACACCAGAGTTCATGACATGCTACACACCAGAGTTCATGTTTTGCTACACCACAGAGTTAATAACTTGATACAGACCAGAGTTCATATCTTGATATCCACCAGAGTTCATGGCTTGATACACACCAGAGTGCATAGCTTGATACGGAGTTCATGGTTACTGACACCAGAATTCATGTCTTGATACACACCATAGTTCATGGCTTGATGCACACCAGAGTTCATAGAGTTAATCGCTTGCTGCACACCCGAAGTCATGGCTTGATGCACACCAGAGTTTATGGTTAGAAGCACACCCGAGGTCATGGCTTTATGCACACCAGAGGTCATGGCTTGATGCATACCGGAGTTCTTGGCATGATGCACACCAGAGTGCAAGGCTTGATACACACCAGAGTTCATAGTTCGATACACACCAGAATTCATGGCTTGATGCACACCAGAGTTCATAGAGTTCATCGCTTGCTGCACACCAGATTTCATGGCTTGATGCACACCAGAGTTCATGGATTGATGCACACCAGAGTTAATAGCTTGATACACACCAGAGTTCATGGCTGGATGCACACCAGAGTTCATGGCTTCACACACACCAGAGTTCATAGCTAGATACACCAGAGTGTATGGCTTGATACAGAGTTCATGACTGGTACACACCAGAGTTCATGACTTGCTAACCACCAGAGTTCATAGCTTGATACACACCAGAGTTTATTGCTTGACGCATGCCAGACTTCATAGCTTGCTGCACTTCAGAGTTAATGGCTTGCTACACACCAGAGTTCATGGCTTGATACCCACCAGAGTTCATGGCTTGATGCAAACCAAAGTTCATGGCTTGATGCACACCAGAATTCATGGCTTGATGCATACCAGAGTTCATGGGTTGATGCATACCACAGTTCATGGCTTGATGTATACTAGAGTTGTTCTTGTCTTGATGCACACCAGAGTTCATGGCTTGATGCACACCAGAGTTCATTGGTTGATGCACACCAGAGTTCATGGCTTGACACACTCCAGAATTCATGGCATAAGACACCAGAGTTCATGGCTTGATACAGAGTTCATGACTGATATACACCAGAGTGCATGTCTTGCTACACACCAGAGTTCATAGCTTGATACATATCCGAATTCATACCTTGATGCACACCAGAGTTCATGTTTTACTACACCCCAGAGTTCATAGCTTGATACACACCTGAGTTCATCGCTTGATGCATGCCAAAGTTAATGGCTTGCTGCACGCCAGAGTTCATGGCTTGCTACACACCAGAGTTTATAACTTCATACCCACCAGAGTTCTTGGCTTGTTGCACACCAAATTTCATGGCTTGAAGCATACCAGAGTTTATGGCTTGCTGCACACGAGAGTTCATGTCTTGCTACAAACCAGATTTCATAGCTTGATACACATCAGAGTTCATAGCTTGCTGCATTCCAGTGTTCATAGCTTGATGTACACATGTGTTCATGGCTTGATGCACACTAGAGTTCATAGCTTGAAACACCAGAGTTCATGGCTTGAAACAGAGTTCATGATTGATACACACCATAGTTCATGTCTTGTTACACACCAGAGTTCATAGCTTGATACACACCAGAGTTTATCGCTTGATGCATGCCAGAGTTCAAGGCTTGCTGCACGTCAGAGTTAATGGCTTGCTACACACCAGAGTTCTTGGCTTGATACCCACCAGAGTTCATGGCTCGATGCACACCAAAGTTCATGGCTTGATGCACACCAGAATTCATGGCTTGATGCACACCAGACTTCATGGGTTGATGCATGCCAGAGTTCATGGCTTGATGTACACCAGAGTTGTTCATGACTTGATGCACACCATAGTTCATGGCTTGATGCACACCAGAGTTCATGGCTTGACAAACACCAGAGTTCATGGCTTGAGACACCAGAGATTATGGCATGATACAGAGTTCGTGACTGCTACACACCAGAGTTCATGTCTTGATGCACACCAAAGTTCACGGCTTGATGCACATCTGAGTTCATTGTTGATGCACACCAGAGTTCATGGGTTGATGCACACCAGAGTGCATGGCTTGATGTGCAACAGAGTTCATGGCTTGATGCACACTTTATTTCATGGCTTGATGCACACCAGAGTTCATGGCTTGAAATAGACCAGAGTTCATGGCTTGAGACAACAGCTTGATACAGAATTCATGACTGCTACACACCAGAGTTCATTTCTCGCTACACACCAGGGTTCATGGTTTACTACAACCCAGAGTTCATAGCTTGATACACACCTGAGTTCATGGCTTGATGCATGCCAAAGTTAATGGCTTGCTGCACGCCAGAGTTCATGGCTTGCTACACACCAGAGTTCATAGCTTCATACCCACCAGAGTTCTTGGCTTGATACACACCAAATTTCATGGCTTGAAGCATACCAGTGTTTATGGCTTGCTGCACACCAGAGTTCATGTCTTGCTACACACCAGTTTTCATAGCTTAATACACATCAGAGTTCATATCTTGCTGCATTCCAGTGATCATAGCTTGATGTACACATGTGTTCATGGCTTGATGCATACCAGAGTTCATGGCTTGGTACACACCAGAGTTCACGGCTTAACACACCAGGGTTCATGGTTTACTGCACACCAGAGTTCATGGATTGATACAGAGTTCATGACTGCTACACACCAGAATGCATAGCTTGATACACACCAGAGTTAATGGCTTGATGCACGCAGTTTACGGCTTGCTACACACCAGAGTTCATGGCATTATGCACATCATAGTTAATGGCTTGGTGCACACCAGAGTTCATGGTTTGATGCAAACCAGAGTTAATAGCTTGATACACAATAGAGTTCATGGCTTGATGCACACCAGAGTTCATGGCTTGACCCACACCAGAGTTCATAGCTTGATACACCAGAGTTCATGTCTTGATACAGAGTTCATGACTGGTACACACCAGAGTTCATAGCTTGATACACACCAGAGTTTATTGCTTGATGCATGCCAGACTTCATGGCTTGCTGCGCTTGCTACACACCAGAGTTCATGGCTTGATACCCACCAGAGTTCATGGCTTGATGCAAACCAAAGTTCATGGCTTGATGCAGACCAGTATTCATGGCTTGATGCATACCAGAGTTCATGGGTTGATGCACACCACAGTTCATTGCTTGTTGTACACTAGAGTTGTTCTTGGCTTGATGCACACCAGAGTTCATGGCTTGATGCACACCAGAGTTCATTGGTTGATGCACACCAGAGTTCATGGCTTGACACACACCAGAATTCATGGCATAAGACACCAGAGTTCATGGCTTGATACAGAGTTCATGACTGATATACACCAGAGTGCATGTCATGCTACACTCCAGAGTTCATAGCTTGATACACATCCGAGTTCATGCCTTGATGCACACCAGAGTTCATGATTTACTACACCCCAGAGTTCATAGCTTGATACACACTTGAGTTCATGGCTTGATGCTTGCCAAAGTTAATGGCTTGCTGCACGCCAGAGTTCATGGCTTGCTACACACTAGAGTTCATAGCTTCATACCCACCAGAGTTCTTGGCTTGATGCACACCAAATTTCATGGCTTGAAGCATACCAGAGTTTATGGCTTGCTGCACACCAGAGTTCATGTCTTGCTACACACCAGATTTCATAGCTTGATAAACATCAGAGTTCATAGCTTGCTGCATTCCAGTGTTCATAGCTTGATGTACACATGTGTTCATGGCTTGATACACATTAGATTTCATGGCTTGTTGAACACCAGAGTTCATGGCTTGATGCATACCAGAGTTCATGGCTTGGTACACACCAGAGTACATAGCTTAACACACCAGGGTTCATGGTTTGCTGCACACCAGAGTTCATGGCTTGATACAGAGTTCATGACTGCTACACACCAGAATTCATAGCTTGATACACACCAGAGTTAATGGCTTGATGCACGCAGTTTATGGCTTGCTACACACCAGAGTTCATGGCATTATGCACACCATAGTTCATGGCTTGATGCACACCAGAGTTCTTGGGTTGATGCAAACCAGAGTTAATAGCTTGATACACAATAGAGTTCATGGATTGATGCAAACCAGAGTTCATGGCTTGACCCACACCATAGTTCATGGCTTGATACCCACCAGAGTTCATGGCTTGATGCAAACCAAAGTTCATGGCTTGATGCACACCATAGTTCATGGCTTGATGCACATGAGAGTTCATGGGTTGATGCACACCAGAGTTCAAGACTTGATGTACACTAGAGTTGTTCTTGGCTTGATGCACACAAGAGTTCATTGCTTGACACACTCCAGAATTCATGGCATAAGACACCAGAGTTCATGGCTTGATACAGAGTTCATGACTGATATACACCAGAGTGCATGTCTTGCTACACACCAGAGTTCATTGGTTGATGCACACCAGAGTTCATGGCTTGACACACACCAGAATTCATGGCATAAGACACCAGAGTTCATGGCTTGATACAGAGTTCATGACTGATATACACCAGAGTGCATGTCATGCTACACTCCAGAGTTCATAGCTTGATAGACATCCGAGTTCATGCCTTGATGCACACCAGAGTTCATATTTTACTACACCCCAGAGTTTATAGCTTGATACACACCTGAGTTCATGGCTTGATGCATACCAAAGTTAATGGCTTGCTGCACGCCCGAGTTCATGCCTTGCTACACACCAGAGTTCTTAGCTTCATACCTAACAGAGTTCTTGGCTTGATGCACACCAAATTTCATGGCTTGAAGCATACCAGAGTTTATGGCTTGCTGCACACCAGAGTTCATGTCTTGCTACAAACCAGATTTCATAGCTTGATACACATCAGAGTTCATAGCTTGCTGCATTCCAGTGTTCATAGCTTGATGTACACATGTGTTCATGGCTTGATGCACACTAGAGTTCATAGCTTGAAACACCAGAGTTCATGGCTTGAAACAGAGTTCATGATTGATACACACCAGAGTTCATGTCTTGTTAAACACCAGAGTTCATAGCTTGATACACACCAGAGTTTATCGCTTGATGCATGCCAGAGTTCAAGGCTTGCTGCACGTCAGAGTTAATGGCTTGCTACACACCAGAGTTCTTGGCTTGATACCCACCAGAGTTCATGGCTCGATGCACACCAAAGTTCATGGCTTAATACACCAGAGTTCATGGCTTGAAACAGAGTTCATGATTGATACACACCAGAGTTCATGTCTTGTTACATACCAGAGTTCATAGCTTGATACACACCAGAGTTTATCGCTTGATGCATGCCAGAGTTCAAGGCTTGCTGCACATCAGAGTTAATGGCTTGCTACACACCAGAGTTCTTGGCTTGATACCCACCAGAGTTCATGGCTTGATGCACACCAAAGTTCATGGCTTGATGCAGACCAGAATTCATGGCTTGATGCACACCAGAGTTCATGGGTTGATGCATGCCAGAGTTAATGGCTTGATGTACACCAGAGTTGTTCATGGCTTGATGCACACCATAGTTCATGGCTTGATGCACACCAGAGTTCATGGCTTGACAAACACCAGAGTTCATGGCTTGAGACACCAGAGTTTATGGCATGATACAGAGTTCGTCACTGCTACACACCAGAGTTCATGTCTTGCTACACACCAGAGTTCATGTTTTGCTACACCCCAGAGTACATAGCTCGATACATACCAGAGTTCATGTCTTGCTACATACCAGAGTTAATAGCTTGATACATACCAGAGTTCATGGCTTGAAGCAAACCAGATATGATGGCTTGACACACACCAGAGTTCATGGCTTGATGCACACCAGATATGATGGCTTGACACACACCAGAGTTCATGGCTTGATAGACCATAGTTCATGGCTTGATAAAGAGTTCATGACTGCTACAGACCAGAGTTCATGTCTTGTTACACACAAGAGTTCATAGCTTGATACACACCAGAGTATATGGCTTGATGCATGCCAGAGTTCATGGCTTGCTGCAAGTCAGAGTTTATGGCTTGCTACACACCCGAGTTCTTGGCTTGATACCCACCAGAATTCATGGCTTGATGAACACCAAAGTTCACGGCTTGATGCACACCAGAGTTCATTGTTGATGCACACCAGAGTTCATGTCTTGATGCACACCAGAGTGCATGGCTTGATGTGCAACAGAGTTCATGGCTTGATGCACACCAGAGTTCATGGATTGATGCACACCAGAGTTCATGGCTTGACACACACCAGAGTTCATGGCTTGAGACAACAGCTTGATACAGAGTTCATGACTGCTACACACCAGAGTTCATTTCTTGCTACACACCTGAGTTCATGGCTTGATGCATGCCAAAGTTAATGGCTTGCTGCATGCCAGAGTTCATGGCTTGCTACACACCAGAGTTCATAGCTTCATACCCACCAGAGTTCTTGGCTTGATGCACACCAAATTTCATGGCTTGGAGCATACCAGAGTTTATGGCTTGCTGCACACCAGAGTTCATGTCTTGCTACACACCAGATTTCATAGCTTAATACACATCAGAGTTCATAGCTTGCTGCATTCCTGTGTTCATAGCTTGATGTACACATGTGTTCATGGCTTAATGCATACCAGAGTTCATGGCTTGGTATACACCAGAGTACATGGCTTAACACACCAGGGTTCATGGTTTGCTGCACACCAGAGTTCATGGCTTGATACAGAGTTCATGACTGCTACACACCAGAATGCATAGCTTGATACACAACAGAGTTAATGGCTTGATGCACGCAGTTTATGGCTTGCTACACACCAGAGTTCATGGCATTATGCACATCATAGTTAATGGCTTGGTGCATACCAGAGTTCATGGGTTGATGCAAACCAGAGTTAATAGCTTGATACACAATAGAGTTCATGGCTTGATGCACACCAGAGTTCATGGCTTGACCCACACCAGAGTTCATAGCTTGATACACCAGAGTTCATGGCTTGATACAGAGTTCATGACTGGTACACACCAGAGTTCATGACTTGCTAACCACCAGAGTTCATAGCTTGATACACACCAGAGTTTATTGCTTGATGAATGCCAGACTTTATGGCTTGCTGCACTTCAGAGTTCATGGCTTGCTACACACCAGAGTTCATGGCTTGATACCCACCAGAGTTCATGGCTTGACAAACACCAGAGTTCATGGCTTGAGACACCAGAGTTTATGGCATGATACAGAGTTCGTGACTGCTACACACCAGAGTTCATGTCTTGCTACACACCAGAGTTCATGTTTTGCTACACCCCAGAGTTCATAGCTCGATACATACCAGAGTTCATGTCTTGCTACATACCAGAGTTAATAGCTTGATACATACCAGAGTTCATGGCTTGATGCACACCAGATATGATGGCTTGACACATACCAGAGTTCATGGCTTGATACACCATAGTTCATGGCTTGATAAAGAGTTCATGACTGCTACAGACCAGAGTTCATGTCTTGTTACACACAAGAGTTCATAGCTTGATACACACCAGAGTATATGGCTTGATGCATGCCAGAGTTCATGGCTTGCTGCAAGTCTGAGTTCATGGCTTGCTACATACCAGAGTTCTTGGCTTGATACCCACCAGAATTCATGGCTTGATGAACACCAAAGTTCACGGCTTGATGCACACCAGAGTTCATTGTTGATGCACACCAGAGTTCATGGCTTGATGCACACCAGAGTGCATGGCTGATGTGCAACAGAGTTCATGGCTTGATGCACACTTTATTTCATGGATTGATGCACACCAGAGTTCATGGCATGACACACACCCGAGTTCATGGCTTGAGACAACAGCTTGATACAGAGTTCATGACTGCTACACACCAGAGTTCATTTCTTGCTACACACCAGAGTTCATGTTTTACTACACCCCCAGAGTTCATAGCTTGATACACACCTGAGTTCATGGCTTGATGCATGCCAAAGTTAATGGCGTGCTGCACGCCAGAGTTCATGGCTTGCTACACACCAGAGTTCATAGCTTCATACCCACCAGAGTTCTTGGCTTGATGCACACCAAATTTCATGGCTTGAAGCATACCAGAGTTTATGGCTTGCTGCACACCAGAGTTCATGTCTTGCTACACACCAGATTTCATAGCTTGATACACATCCGAGTTCATGCCTTGATGCACACCAGAGTTCATGATTTACTACAGCCCAGAGTTCATAGCTTGGTACACACTTGAGTTCATGGCTTGATGCATGCCAAAGTTAATGGCTTGCTGCCCGCCAGAGTTCATGGCTTGCTACACACTAGAGTTCATAGCTTCATACCCACCAGAGTTCTTGGCTTGATGCACACCAAATTTCATGGCTTGAAGCATACCAGAGTTTATGGCTTGCTGCACACCAGAGTTCATGTCTTGCTACACACCAGATTTCATAGCTTGATACACATCAGAGTTCATAGCTTGCTGCATTCCAGTGTTCATAGCTTGATGTACACATGTGTTCATGGCTTGATGCACATTAGATTTCATGGCTTGTTGCACACCAGAGTTCATGGCTTGATGCATACCAGAGTTCATGGCTTGGTACACACCAGAGTACATAGCTTAACACACCAGGGTTCATGGTTTGCTCCACACCAGAGTTCATGGCTTGATACAGAGTTCATGACTGCTACACACCAGAATTCATAGCTTGATACACACCAGAGTTAATGGCTTGATGTATGCAGTTTATGGCTTGCTACACACCAGAGTTCATGGCATTATGCACACCATAGTTCATGGCTTGATGCACACCAGAGTTATTGGGTTGATGCAAACCAGAGTTAATAGCTTGATACACAATAGAGTTCATGGATTGATGCAAACCAGAGTTCATGGCTTGACCCACACCATAGTTCATGGCTTGATACCCACCAGAGTTCATGGCTTGATGCAAACCAAAGTTCATGGCTTGATGCACACCATAGTTCATGGCTTGATGCACATGAGAGTTCATGGGTTGATGCACACCACAGTTCATGACTTGATGTACACTAGAGTTGTTCTTGGCTTGATGCACACAAGAGTTCATTGCTTGACACACTCCAGAATTCATGGCATAAGACACCAGAGTTCATGGCTTGATACAGAGTTCATGACTGATATACACCAGAGTGCATGTCTTGCTACACACCAGAGTTCATAGCTTAATACACATCAGAGTTCATGCCTTGATGCACACCAGAGTTCATGTTTTACTACACCCCAGAGTTCATAGCTTAATACACACCTGAGTTCATGGCTTGATGCATACCAAAGTTAATGGCTTGCTGCACGCCCGAGTTCATGCCTTGCTACACACCAGAGTTCTTAGCTTCATACCTAACAGAGTTCTTGGCTTGATGCACACCAAATTTCATGGCTTGAAGCATACCAGAGTTTATGGCTTGCTGCATACCAGAGTTCATGTCTTGCTACACACCAGATTTCATAGCTTGATATACATAAGAGTTCATAGGTTGCTGCATTCCAATGTTCATAGCTTGATGTACACATGTGTTCATGGCTTGATGCAAACTAGAGTTCATGGCTTGTTGCACACCCGAGTTCATGGCTTGATGCACACCAGAGTTGATGTCTTGCTACACACCAGATTTCATGGCTTGAAACACCAGAGTTCATGGCTTGATACGTGCCAGAGTTCATGGCTTGCTGCACGTCAGAGTTCATGGCTTGCTACACACCAGAGTTCATGGCTTGATGCAAACCAAAGTTCATGGCTTGATGCACACCATAGTTCATGGCTTGATGCACACCAAAGTTCATTGGCTTGATGCACACCAGAGTTCATGGCTTGACACACACCAGAGTTCATGGCTTAATACAGAGTTCATGACTGCTACACACCAGAGTTCATGAGACTTGCTACACACCAGAGTTCATGTTTTGCTACACCACAGAGTTAATAGCTTGATACAGACCAGAGTTCATATCTTGATATCCACCAGAGTTCATGGCTTGATACACACCAGAGTGCATAGCTTGATATGGAGTTCATGGTTACTGACACCAGAATTCATGTCTTGATAAACACCATAGTTCATGGCTTGATGCACACCAGAGTTCATAGTGTTCATCGCTTGCTGCCCACCCGAAGACATTGCTTGATGCACAACCGAGTTCATAGCTTGATGCACATCAGAGTTTATGGTTAGAAGCACACCCGAGTTCATGGCTTTATGCACACCAGAGTTCATGGCTTGATGCACACCAGAGTTCTTGGCATGATGCACACCAGAGTGCAAGGCTTGATACATACCAGAGTTCATAGTTCGATACACACCAGAATTCATGGCTTGATGCACACCACAGTTCATAGAGTTCATCGCTTGCTGCACACAAGATTTCATGGCTTGATGCACACCAGAGTTCATGGATTGATGCACACCAGAGTTAATAGCGTGATACACACCAGACTTCATGGCTGGATGCACAACAGAGTTCAAGGCTTCACACACACCAGAGTTCATGGCTTGATACACCAGAGTTCATGGCTTGAAACAGAGTTCATGATTGATACACACCAGAGTTTATGTCTTGTTACACACCAGAGTTCATAGCTTGATACACACCAGAGTTTATCGCTTGATGCATGCCAGAGTTCAAGGCTTGCTGCACGTCAGAGTTAATGACTTGCTACACACCAGAGTTCTTGGCTTGATACACACAAGAGTTCATGGCTTGATGCACACCAAAGTTCATGGCTTGATGCAGACCAGAATTCATGGCTTGATGCACACCAGAGTTCATGGGTTGATGCATGCCAGAGTTCATGGCTTGATGTAAACCAGAGTTGTTCATGGCTTGATGCACGCCATAGTTCATGGCTTGATGCACACCAGAGTTCATGGCTTGACAAACACCAGAGTTCATGGCTTGAGACACCAGAGTTTATGGCATGATACAGAGTTCGTGACTGCTACACACCAGAGTTCATGTCTTGCTACACACCAGAGTTCATGTTTTCCTACACCCCAGAATTCATAGCTCGATACAAACCAGAGTTCATGTCTTGCTACATACCAGAGTTAATAGCTTGATACATACCAGAGTTCATGGCTTGATGCACACCAGATATGATGGCTTGACACACACCAGAGTTCATGGCTTGATACACCATAGTTCATGATTTGATAAAGAGTTCATGACGGCTACAGACCAGAGTTCATGTCTTGTTACACACAAGAGTTCATAGCTTGATACACACCAGAGTATATGGCTTGATGCATGCCAGAGTTCATGGCTTGCTGCAAGTCTGAGTTCATGGCTTGCTACACACCAGAGTTCTTGGCTTGATACCCACCAGAATTATTGGCTTGATGAACACCAAAGTTCACGGCTTGATGCACACCAGAGTTCATTGTTGATGCACACCAGAGTTCATGGCTTGATGCACACCAGAGTGCATGGCTTGATGTGCAACAGAGTTCATGGCTTGATGCACACTTTATTTCATGGATTGATGCACACCAAAGTTCATGGCTTGACACACACCCGAGTTCATGGCTTGAGACAACAGCTTGATAAAAAGTTCATGACTGCTACACACCAGAGTTCATTTCTTGCTACACACCAGAGTTCATGCTTTACTACACCACCAGAGTTCATAGCTTGATAAACACTTGAGTTCATGGCTTGATGCATGCCAAAGTTAATGGCGTGCTGCACGCCAGAGTTCATGGCTTGCTACACACCAGAGTTCATAGCTTCATACCCACCAGAGTTCTTGGCTTGATGCACACCAAATTTCATGGCTTGAAGCATACCAGAGTTTATGGCTTGCTGCACACAAGAGTTCATGTCTTGCTACACACCAGATTTCATAGCTTGATATACATCAGAGTTCATAGGTTGCTGCATTCCAGTGTTCATAGCTTGATGTACACATGTGTTCATGGCTTGATGTAAACTAGAGTTCATGGCTTGTTGCACACCCGAGTTCATGGTTGATGCACACCAGAGTTCATGTCTTGCTACACACCAGATTTCATGGCTTGAAACACCAGAGTTCATGGCTTGATACATGCCAGAGTTCATGGCTTGCTGCACGTCAGAGTTCATGGCTTGCTACACACCAGAGTTCATGGCTTGATGCAAACCAAAGTTCATGGCTTGATGCACACCAGAGTTCATCGCTTGATGCACAACAGAGTTCATGGGTTGATGCATGCCAGAGTTCATGGCTTGATGCACACCAAAGTTCATTGGCTTGATGCACACCAGAGTTCATGGCTTGACACACACCAGAGTTCATGGCTTAATACAGAGTTCATGACTGCTACACACCAGAGTTCATGAGACTTGCTACACACCAGAGTTCATGTTTTGCTACACCACAGAGTTAATAGCTTGATACAGACCAGAGTTCATATCTTGATATCCACCAGAGTTCATGGCTTGATACACACCAGAGTGCATAGCTTGATATGGAGTTCATGGTTACTGACACCAGAATTCATGTCTTGATACACACCATAGTTCATGGCTTGATGCACACAAGGGTTCATAGAGTTCATCGCTTGCTGCCCACCCGAAGTCATGGCTTGATGCACAACCGAGTTCATAGCTTGATGCACATCAGAGTTTATGGTTAGAAGCAAACCTGAGTTCATGACTTTATGCACACCAGAGTTCATGGCTTGATGCACACCAGAGTTCATAGTTTGATACACACCAGAATTCATGGCTTGATGCACACCACAGTTCATAGAGTTCATCGCTTGCTGCACACCAGATTTCATGGCTTGATTCACACCAGAGTTCATGGATTGATGCACACCAGAGTTAATAGCGTGATACACACCAGACTTCATGGCTGGATGCATACCAGAGTTCATGGCTTGACACACACCAGAGTTCATGGCTTGATACACCAGAGTTCATGGCTTGAAACAGAGTTCATGATTGATACACACCAGAGTTCATGTCTTGTTACACACCAGAGTTCATAGCTTGATACACACCAGAGTTTATCGCTTGATGCATGCCAGAGTTCAAGGCTTGCTGCATATCAGAGTTAATGGCTTGCTACACACCAGAGTTCTTGGCTTGATACCCACCAGAGTTCATGGCTTGATGCACACCAAAGTTCATGGCTTGATGCAGACCAGAATTCATGGCTTGATGCACACCAGAGTTCATTGGTTGATGCATGCCAGAGTTCATGGCTTGATGTACACCAGAGTTGTTCATGGCTTGATGCACACCATAGTTCATGGCTTGATGCACACCAGAGTTCATGGCTTGACAAACACCAGAGTTCATGGCTTGAGACACCAGAGTTCATGTCTTGCTACACACCAGTGTTCATATCTAGATACAGACCAGAGTTCATAGCCTGACACCCACCAGAGTTCATGGCTTGATGCACTCCAGAGTTCAAGGCTTGATGCAAACTAGAGTTCATGGCTTGATGCACACCTGAGTTCATGTCTTGTTGCACACCAGAGTTCATGGCTTGATGGAGACCAGAGTTCATGGCTTGATGCACACAGAGTTCATGACTTGGTACACACAAGAGTTTATGGCTTGACACACCAGAGATCATGGCTTGCTGCATCCCAGAGTTCATAACTTGTTACAGAGTTCATGACTGGTACACACCAGAGTTCATAGCTTTATGCACAGCAGAGTTCATAGCTCGATACACACCAGAGTTCATGTCTTGCTACACACCAGAGTTCATAGCTTTATACATATCAGAGTTTATTGCTTAATGCATGCCAGAGTTCATAGCTTGCAGCACGCCAGAGATCATGGCTTCCTACATACCAGAGTTCATGGCTTGATGCAACCCAGAGTTCATGGTTTGATGCACACCAGAGTTCATGGTTTGATACAGATTTCATGACTTCTACACAGCAGACGTCATGGCTTGCTATACACCAGAGTTCATAGCTTGATACAGTCCAGAGTTCATAGCTTTATACGCACCAGAGTTCATGGCTTGATGCACAACAGAGTTCATGGCTTGATGCACACCCGAGTTCATGTCTTGAAGTACACCAGAGTTCATGGATTGCTGCACACCAGAGTTCAAGTCTTGATACACACCAGAGTTCATGTAGCTTGATACAAACCAGAGTTCATATATTGATACCCACCAGAGTTCAGAGCTTGATGCACACCAGAGTACAGTAGGAGACCAAAAAAAGTTCCAGTTCCGTACCCGTTCCAACGGTGTGTAAGGAAAACAGAAACGCGGAATCAACGCATAAAAACCCGACGAATAACGCATAACAAACGCCGTTAAGTTTACGTTTCCAATTTTTTATCTAAGCGCTTATTTTATAAACGCGTGTGCACGCGCGCATTGGGCGGGTGCTAAATCTAGCGAGTGTTTTTTCCCTCTCTTTAGTTTTCTTCTTCGCTGATATCATTTTGCTCTTCAATAAGTTTACTGCTGACAGAAGTAAGTAGTAGTTATTTCTCTTCCTAGCCTTTTGGCCTGTGTCCACTAGTATCCTTCAGCTCTACTTGTATTAGCTATTAGCTTTGCCTTCTTGTTGGCAACTACTCAGTTTAGACAAGATGAAGCTTGCCATATAGTTTTGTAGAGGTTAGGTTTTCTAAGCATAGTGTTAGGTAAAGCCTGGTGTAGACTAAGGCTTGCAAAACAAAGCCCTCCCCCCTTTTTAAATGCCCCCACAGGACCTTTAGTGGCTAGCAAGCCTTGCCTTAGAGAAACTTTACTAGTAGCTTAGCATACCTTGCCTTAGAAAGGTTGAAGAGTTTACAGAGCATCTAGTAGCTTAGCAGGACTTGCATTTAACCTCTAGAACCCCATAGCTAAGCTTTTGTATGCAACAAGCCACGTCAGAATGGCCTCACTTCAACCATGTATAGACCAAGAGATGGTATGATGCATTTACACATTGATATTTTGGCTAACAGAGAAGAACTCTCGTCAGTGTAGCCCTTAAGCATGGTGGAATATGGGTCATGTCTTTGGTGGCAGGTGTACTGGAAGAGTGGAAAAGTTACGTCAAGAACATAAATGCATTTCTCTATTGCATGGTGGATGTCTCATTGTACATGCAACAGGACTCCAGCTTCTATGGTTCGAGTTGTAGGATAAGTTGGTCCTTGATGCCCCCCCCATCGACTTACACATATTAGTTGATTTATCTCCTACAATCAGTTTCCAACCTACTTCTCCATGGACCCTATTAAACTGTAATGAGAGAAGAGTCGATCCAGCAGGCATACAAGTGTGCTTGCAAAAGAATGGAAAATTATATTGATAGTGAACTGACCGTCATTTTTATTATGTGAAGACGTCTATTATGTGAAGATGTCTACTAACACAAGGCAAGTACATATACGATTCACACAAAAATATACATGTCAGAGAAACGGTGTACACACGAAGATATGCAAACACTTTGTCGTCTTTTGTCATGCCAATTGGGTCGTCTTGGTTGTGACAGCCAAGCCTTGTATGATAGTGTGTTTAATTGTCATGAAAGTTCACTGGTGATAGTTATGCATGCTCATTGCTCAATTATTATGGTAACCAGTGAACAAAATTTAGCAATTTTGTAAAGTACAACATTCAAGTTCAAACAATCCTGAGTGCAGTCTGTGGATCTTGAGTTGGACTGCATTCACCAATCCATATAACATCCTCTATGCCACAAGTCATCTCTCCCATCTTCTTTTCATCATCTTCTTTTCATCTGGAAAGGTAGAGTAGGGAGGAGAATTGTAATATTACCTTGCCTTTAAGATTTGGAAATCAAATCTTTCACCAATACAATCTAAAAGCTTGCCAAAGAGTAGCTAAGTTTGCTAAGGAGTAAACCAAGCAGGCAAGATTGTCTTGGGTCCTTCTAGCCCCCAAACTAAACTCCTAGCCACAACCCAGGCAAAGCTATGTTCATAAGCTTACCTTTCAAATTTAGAATAAGCTAATCAATCAAGCTTCCTTAAACTAAGGCAAACCATCTTATAAACTATAAGCTTAAACAAAGTTGTCAGATAAACCAAGCTTAGCAAGCTTTAGAAATGATAGACAGCATTACCTTGTTCCACGTGTCTGATGAACTGACAGTAGATGGAAGGTCCATCCTAAAGCGGTCCTGCACCACAGGACGGTGTGCAGTGAAATGTGTAGTCCTAGTTTGGTCTGTAGCACAGATGCTGAAGCTAGTCAACAGTTATTTCGTCTGTCCGCTTCATCAGCTCCTCTATTCCTTCGAGGTTTGCACTAATATCGATGGCCTTTCGCTGCAGAACGACTTTAAGAAGCGAGAGGTTGCCAAATGGACGAACAAGCTAGAGAACGACGCCAATTGTAACTTGAAGCACGAGGCTGGAGAACGACCACGCGAACAAGGGCGAGATAATTGAACCGCGAACGAGTTTGAAACGCGAAGGAAAAAAATTCCTCGCCATTGGAACGGACCTGTTACTAAACGACGTTGGAACGACGTTGAAAATAGGGCGAACGGAATATTAACGCAACGGAACTGGAACTTTTTTTTGTCTCCTACTGTACATGGCTTGATGCACACCATAATTCATAGCTTGATGCACACCAGAGTGCATGGCTTGATACACACCTGAGTTCATGGCTTTATACAGAGTGCATGGCTACTGACACCAGAGTTCATGGCTTGATACACAATGGCTTGATGTACACCAGAGTTCATAAAGTTCATCGCTTGCTGCACCCCCGAGTTCAATGCTTGGTACACACAAGAGTTCATGGCTTGACACACCAGAGTTCATGGCTTTCTGCATGCCAGAGTTCATGAATTGATATAGAGTTCATGAGTGCTACACACCAGAGTTCATGGCTTGATGCACAGCAGAGTTCATAGCTCGATACAGACCAAAGTTCATAGCTCTATACACACCAGAGTTCATGACTTGCTAGACATCAGAGTTCATTGCTTTATACATACCAGAGTTCATGGATTGATGCATGCCAGAGTTCATGGCTTGCAGCATGCCAGAGTTCATGGCTTCCTACACACCCAAGTTCATGGCTTGATGCACCCCAGAGTTAATGGCTTGATGGATACCAGAGTTTATGATTGATACAGAGTTCATGACTGCTACACACCTGACTTAATGGCTTGCTACACACCAGAGTTCATACGTAGCTTGGTACAGACCAGAGTTCAGAGCTTGATAAACACCAGAGTTCATGGCTTGATGTACAACAGAGTTCATGGCTTGATGCAAACCCGAGTTCATGTCTTGAAGTACACAAGAGTTAATGGATTGTTGCAAACCAGACTTCATGACTTGATCTACACCACAGTTCATGTCTTGATACACACCAGAGTTCATAGCTTGATACAGACCAGAGTTCATATATTGATACCCACCAGAGTTCATGGCTTGATGCACACCAGAGTACATGGCTTGATGCACAACATAATTCATAGCTTGATGCAAACCAGATTGCATGGCTTGATACAAACCAGAGTTCATGGCTTCATACAGAGTGCATGGCTACTGACACCAGAGTTCATGGCTTGATACACATCAGAGTTCATGGCTTGATGCACACCAGAGTTCATATAGTTCATTATTTGCTGCGCCCCCGAGTTCATGTGTTGATGCACATCTGAGATCATGGCTTGATGCACACCAGAGTTCATGGCTTGATGCATACCAGAGTTCATGGATTGCTACACACCAGATTTCATGGCTTGATGCACACCAGAGTTCATGGCTTGGTACACAAAAGAGTTCATGGCTTGACACACCAGAGTTCATGGCTTGCTGCATACCAGAATTCATAAATTGATACAGAGTTCATGACTGCTACACACCAGAGTTCATTGCTTGATGCACAGTAGAGTTCATTGCTTGATGCACGCCAGAGTTCATGTCTTGCTACACACCAGAGTTCATAGCTTGATACATACCAGAGTTCATTGCTTGATACACACCAGAGTTCGTAGCTTGCTGCATGTCAGAGTTCATGGCTTCTTACACACCAGAGTTCATGGCTTGCTTCATACCAGAGTTCATAGCTTGATACCCACCAGAGTTCATGGATTGATGCATACCAGTGTGCATGACTTGATGCAACACCAAAGTATATGGCTTGATACACACCAGAGTTCATGACTTGATTCACACCAGAGTTCATGACTTGATTCACACCAAAGTTCATGGCTTGATGCACACCAAAGTTCATGGCTTGATGCACACCAGAGTTCATAGCTTGATACAGACCAGAGTTCATAGCATAATACCCATCTGAGTTCATGGCTTGATGCACACCAGACTTCATGTCTTATTACACACAATATTTCATATAGCTTGATGGAATATATAGTTCATAGTTGATACACACCAGAGTTCATGTCTTGCTACAAACCAGAGTTCATATAGCTTGATACAGACCAGAGTTAATAGCTTAATAGACACGAGAGTTCATGTCTTGCTACACACCAGAATTTATATCTTGATACAGACCAGAGTTCATAGCTTGATACCCACTAGAGTTCATGGCTTGTTGCATACCAGAGTTCATGGATTTATGCACACTTGAGTTCATGGCTCGATGCACACCAGAGTTTATGGCTTGATGGAGAACAGAGTTCATGGCTTGATGCACACAGAGTTCATGGCTTGTTACACACAAGAGTTTATGGCTTAACATACCAGAGTTCATGGCTTGTTGCATGCCAGAGTTCATAACTTGATACAGAGTTCATGACTGCTACACACCAGAGTTCATGGCTTGATGCACAGTAGAGTTCATTGCTTGATGCACGCCAGAGTTCATGTCTTGCTACACACCAGAGTTCATAGCTTGATACATACCAGAGTTCATTGCTTGATGCACACCAGAGTTCGTAGCTTGCTGCATGTCAGAGTTCATGGCTTCTTACACACCAGAGTTCATGGCTTTATACATACCAGAGTTTAAGGCTTAATGCACGCCAGAGTTCATAGCTTGCAGCACGCCAGAGATCATGGCTTCCTACACATCAGAGTTCATGGCTTGATGCACCCCAGAGTCCATGGCTTGATACACACCAGAGTTCATGGTTTGATACAGAGTTCACAGACCAGACGTCATGGCTTGCTATACACCAGAGTTCATAGCTTGATACAGACCAGAGTTCATAGCTTGATACCCACCAGAGTTCATGGCTTGATGCACAATAGAGTTCATGGCTTGATGCACACCCGAGTTCATGTCTTGAAGTACACCAGATTTCATGGATTGCTGCCTACCAGAGTTCAAGTCTTGATACACACCAGAGTTCACAGCTTGATACAGACATGAGTTCATATATTTATACCCATCAGATTTCATAGCTTGATGCACACCGGAGTACATTGCTTGATGCACACCATAATTCATAGCTGGATCCACACCAGAGTGCATGGATTGATACACACCAGAGTTCATGGCTTTATACAGAGTGCATGGCAACTGACACCAGAGTTCATGGCTTGATACACAATGGCTTGATGTACACCAGAGTTCATATAGTTCATCTCTTGCTGCACCCCCGAGTTCATGGCTTGGTACACACAAGAGTTCGTGGCTTGACACACCAGAGTTCATGGCTTTCTGCATGCCAGAGTTCATGAATTGATATAGAGTTCATGAGTGCTACACACCAGAGTTCATGGCTTGATGCACAGCAGAGTTCATAGCTCGATACACACCAGAGTTCATGACTTGCTACACACCAGTTCATAGCTTGAAACAGACCAAAGTTCATAGCTCTATACACACCAGAGTTCATGTCTTGCTACACACTAGAGTTCATTGCTTTATACATACCAGAGTTCATGGCTTGATGCATGCCAGAGTTCATGGCTTGCAGCACGCCAGAGTTCATGGCTTCCTACACACCAGAGTTCATGGCTTGATGCATCCCAGAGTTAATGGCTTGATGCATACCAGAGTTCATGATTGATACAGAGTTCATGACTGCTACACACCTGACTTAATGGCTTGCTACACACCAGAGTTCATAGCTTGATACAGACCAGAGTTCAGAGCTTGATAACCACCAGAGTTCATGGCTTGATGCACAACAGAGTAAATGGCTTGATGTAAACCCGAGTTCATATCTTGAAGTACACAAGAGTTCATGGATTGTTGCACACCAGACATCATGACTTGATGCACACCACAGTTCATGTCTTGATACACACCAGAGTTCATAGCTTGATACTGACCAGAGTTCATATATTGATACCCACCAGAGTTGATGGCTTGATGCACACCAGAGTACATGGCTCGATGCACACCATAATTCATAGCTTGATGCACACCAGAGTGCATGGCTTGATACAAACCAGAGTTCATGGCTTGATACAGAGTGCATGGCTACTGACACCAGAGTTCATGGCTTGATACACGTCAGAGTTCACGGCTTGATGCATACCAGAGTTCATATAGTTTATCATTTGCAGCGCCACCGAGTTCATGTGTTGATGCACATCTGAGTTCATGGCTTGATGCGCACCAGAGTTCATGGCTTGATGCACACCAGAGTTCATGGCTTGCTACACACCAGAGTTCATGGCTTGATGCACACCAGAGTTCATGGCTTGGTACACACAAGAGTTCATGGCTTGACACACCAGAGTTCATGGCTTGCTGCATTCCAGAGTTCATGAATTGATACAGAGTTCAT
The DNA here is from genome assembly GCA_028752905.1 of Cladorhizidae sp. MBARI D1340-BT2. NCBI lineage: Eukaryota > Metazoa > Porifera > Demospongiae > Poecilosclerida > Cladorhizidae > Cladorhizidae sp. MBARI D1340-BT2. Next base: position 28,517,240 of record JAQNBH010000011.1, on the reverse strand, counting down.
GCCTGCTACACACCAGAGTTCATTGCTTGATGCACAGCAGAGTTCATTGCTTGATGCACGCCAGAGTTCATGTCTTGCTACACACCAGAGTTCATAGCTTGATACATAACAGAGTTCATTGCTTGATGCATGCCAGAGTTCGTAGCTTGCTGCATGCCAGAGTTCATGGCTTCTTACTAACCAAAGTTCATGGCTTGATGCATACCAGAGTTCATGGCTTGATGCACACCAGAATTCCTGGCTTGATACAGAGTTCATGACTGCTACACACCAGACTTCATGGCTTGCTACAAACCAACTTGATTCAGACCCGAGTTCATAGCTCAAAACAAACCAGAGTTCATGGCTTGATGCACAACAGAGTTCATGGCTTGATGCAAACCCGAGTTCATTTCTTGAAGTACACCAGAGTTCATGGATTGTTGCATACCAGAGTTCATGACTTGATGCACACCACAGTTCATGTCTTGATACACACCAGAGTTCATAGCTTGATACAGACCAGAGTTCATAGCTTGATACCCACTAGAGTTCATGGCTTGTTGCATACCAGAGTTCATGGATTTATGCACACCAGAGTTCATGGCTTGATGCACACCAGAGTTTATGGCTTGATGGACACAAGAATTGATGTCTTGACACACCAGAGCTCATGGCTTGCTACACACCAGTGTTCATGGCTTGATGACACCAGAGTTCATGGCTTGATGCACAACACAGTTCAACGCTTGGTACACACAAGAGTTCCTGGCTTGACTCACCAAAGTTCATGGCTTGCTGCATGCCAGAGTTCCTGACTTGATATAGAGTTCATGACTGCTACACACCAGAGTTCATGGCTTAATGCACAACAGAGTTCATAGCTCGATACACACCAGAGTTCATGTCTTCTACACACCAGAGTTCATTGCTTTATACATACCAGAGTTCATGGCTTGATGCACACCAGAGTTCATGGCTTGACACACCAGTGTTCATGACTTGATGCACACCTGATTTCATGGCTTGATATAGAGTTCATGACTGCTACACACCAGAATTCATGTCTTGCTACACCCTAGAATTCATAGCTTGATGCACACCAGAGATTATGGCTTGATGCACGCCAGAGTTCATGGCTTGCTGCATACCATAGTTCATAGCTTGATACCCACCAGAGTTCATGGCTTGATGCACACCAGAGTTCATGGCTTGATGCACACCAAAGTTCATGGATTGGAGCATACCAGAGTTCATGGCTTGATGCACACCAAAGTATAAGGCTTGATGCACACCAGAGTTCATGACTTGATTCAAACCAGAGTTCATGATTTGATTCACACCAAAGTTCATGGCTTGATGCACACCAAAGTTCATGGCTTGATGCACATCAGAGTTCTTGGCTTGATGCAAACCAGAGTTCATGGCTTGCTACACACCAAAGTACCATAATAACCACCAGATTTCATGGCTTGATGCACACCAGAGTTGTTGTCTTGTTACACATAAGAGTTCATATAGCTTGTTAAATATAGTTCATAGCTTAATACACACCAGATTTCATGTCTTGCTACACACCAGAGTTCATATGGCTTGATACAGACCAGAGTTGATAGCTCATTAGACACCAGAGATCATGCTGCTACACACCAGAGTTCTTATCTAGATACAGACCAGAGTTCATAGCTTGATACCCACTAGAGTTCATGGCTTGTTGCAGACCAGAGTTGATGGATTTATGCACACCAGAGTGCATGGCTTGATGCACACCAGAGTTCATGGCTTGATGGACACCAGAGTTCATGGCTTGATGCATACCAGAGTTCATGGCTTGGTACACACAAGAATTTATGGCATGACACACCAGAATTCATGGCTTGATGCACACCAGAGTTCATGGCTTGATGCACACCAGTGTTCATGGCTTAGTACACACAAGAGTTCATGGCTTGACTTACCAGACTTCATGGCTTGCTGCTTGCCAGAGTTCATGACTTGATACAGAGTTCATGACTGCTACACACCAGAGTTCATGGCTTAATGCACAGCAGAGTTCATAGCTTGATACACACCAGACTTCATGTCTTGCTACACACCAGAGTTCATTGCTTTATACATACCAGAGTTCATGGCTTGATGCACGCCAGAGTTCATAACTTGCAGCATGCCAGAGTTCATGGCTTCCTACACAACAGAGTTCATAGCTTGATGCATCCTAGAGGAGTTCATGGCTTGATGCACACCAGAGTTCATGGCTTGATGCACACTAGAATTCATGGCTTGCTACACACCAGAATTCATGGCTTGATGCACACCAGAGTTCATGGCTTGATTCACATTAGAGTTCATGGCTTGGTACACACAAGGGTTCATGGCTTGACACACCAGAGTTCATGGCTTGATGCACAGCAGAGTTCATAGCTCGATACATACCAGAGTTCATGTCTTGCTACATACCAGAGTTTATAGCTTGATACATACCAGAGTTCATGGCTTGATGCATGCCAGAGTTCATAGCTTTCTGCACGCCAGAGTTCATGGCTTCTTACACAGCTGAGTTCATGGCTTGATGCATACCAGAGTTCATGGATTGATGAACACCAGAATTTATGGCTTGATACAGAGTTCATGACTGCTACACACCAGAATTCATGGCTTGCTACACACCAGAGTTCATACATGTAGCTGGATACAGATCAGAGTTCATAGCTCGATACACACCAGAGTTCATGTCTTGCTACACACCAGTGTTCATATCTAGATACAGACCAGAGTTCATAGCCTGACACCCACCAGAGTTCAAGGCTTGATGCAAACTAGAGTTCATGGCTTGATGCACACCTGAGTTCATGTCTTGTTGCACACCAGAGTTCATGGCTTGATCGAGACCAGAGTTCATGGCTTGATGCACACAGAGTTCATGACTTGGTACACACAAGAGTTTATGGCTTGACACACCAGAGTTCATGGCTTGCTGCATGCCAGAGTTCATAACTTGTTACAGAGTTCATGACTGCTACACACCAGAGTTCATGGCTTTATGCACAGCAGAGTTCATAGCTCGATACACACCAGAGTTCATCTGGTGTCTCAAGCCATGAACTCTGGTGTGTATCGAACCTTGAACTCTGGTATTCATCAAGCCATGAACTTTAGTTTGCATCAAGCCATGAACTCTGGTTTGCATCAAGCCATGAACTCTGGTGTGCATAAAGCCTTGAACCATTGTGTGCATCAAGCCATGAATTCTGGTGTGCATCAAGCCATTAACTCAGGTGTGCATCAAGCCATCAACTTTGATGTGCAACAAGCCATGAACTCTGGTGTGTATCAAGCTATGAACTCTGGTGTGTGGCAAGACATGCACTCTGGTGTATATCAGTCATGAACTCTGTATCAAACCATGAAATCTGGTGTGTTAAGCCATGAACGCTGGAGTGTGTCAAGCCATGAACTCTGGTGTGCATCAAGCCATGAACTCTGGTGTGCATCAAGCCATGAACTTTGGTGTGTATCAAGCTACGAACTCAGGTCTGTATCAAGCTATATGAACTCTGGTGTGTAGCAAAACATGAATTCTGGTGTGTATCAAGCTATAAACTCCAGTCTCTAACAAGCTATATGAATTCTGGTTTGCATCAAGCCATGAATTCTGGTGTGCATCAAGCCATGAACTTTGGTGTGCATCAAGCCATGAACTCTGATGGGTATCAAGCTATGAACTCTGGTGGGTAGCAAGCCTTGAACTCTGGCATGGAGCAAGCTATGAACTCTGGCATGCATCAAGCCATGAACTCTGGTGTGTATCACGCTATGAACACTGGTGTGTAGCAAGACTTGACCTCTGGTGTGTAGCAGTAATGAACTCTCTATCAAGCCGTGAAGTCTGGCATATCAAGCCATGAACTCTGGTGTGTTTCAAGCCATGAACTCTGATGTGCATCAAGCCATGAACTCTGGTGTGTATCAAGCTATTAACTCTGGTGTGCATCAAACCATGAACTCTGGTGTGCATCAAGCCATGAACTCTGGTGTGCATCAAGCCATGAACTCTGGTGTGTAGCAAGCCATGAACTCCGGCGTGCATCAAGCCAGTAACTCTGGTGTGTATCAAGCTATGAATTCTGGTCTGTAGCAAGACATGAACTCTGGTGTGTAGCAGTCATGAACTCTGTATCAAGCCATTAACTCTGTGTGCAGCAAGCCTTGAACACTGGTGTGTTAAGCCATGTACTCTGGTGTGTACCAAGCCATGAAATCTGGTGTGCAACAAGTCATGAACTCTGGTGTGCATCAAGCTATTAACTCTGGTGTGTATCAAGCTATGTATGAACTCTGATGTGTAGCAAGACATGAACTCTGGCATCCAGCAAGCCATGAACTCTGGGGTGCATCAAGCCATGAACTCTATTTTGTATCAAGCTATTAACTCTGTTGTGCATCAAGCTATGAGCTCTGGTGTGCATCAAGCCATGAACTCTGGTATGTAGCAAGCCATGAACTCTGGCGTGCATCAAGCTATTAACTCTGGTCTGTATAAAGCTATGAACTCTGGTGTGCATCAAGCCATGAACTCTGGTGTGCATAAAGCCATGAACTCGGGTGTGCTTCTAGGCATAAACTCTGGTGTGCAGGCTATGAACTCGGGTGTGCACCAAGCCATGACTTCGGGTGTGCAGCAAGCGATGAACTCTACGAAGTCTGGTGTGCATCATGCCATGTACTATGGTGTGTATCAAGACATGAATTCTTATGTCAGTATCCATGAACTCCGTATCCAGCCATGAACTCAGGTGTGTATCAAGCTATGTACTCTGGTGTGTATCAAGCCATGAACTAGGATGTGCATCAAGCAATGAACTCTGGTATTTATCAAGCTATGAACTCTAGTGGGTATCAAGCTATGATGTTTGGTGTTTAGCAAGACATGAACTCTGATGTGCATCAATCCATGAACTCTGGTGTGCATCATGCCATGAACTCTGGTTTGCATCAAGGCATGAACTAGGATGTGCATCAAGCAATGAACTCTGGTGTTTATCAAGATATGAACTCTAGTGGGTATCAAGCTATAAACTTTGGTGTTTAGCAAGCCATGAACACTGGCCTGCATCAAGCCATGAACTCTGGAGTGCATCAAGCCTTGAATTCTGGTGTGTAGCAAGCCATGAACTCCGTGCATCAAGCCCTTAACTCTGGTGTGTATCAAGCTATGAATTCTGGTGTGTAGCAAGACATGAACTCTGGTGTGTAGCAGTCATGAACTCTGATTCAAGCCATGAACTCTGGTGTGAAGCAAGCCATGAATGATGCCATCCTGTGAGTGGACATCCCCAATCTGCATGCCCTGGTATCCCCCACCACACCACGGCTGAAGACCACAACAAGCAGAGATGTTGCAGATGCTCTGGTGGAGATATTCTCCAGAGTGGGGTTCCCTGATGAGATTCTCTCTGACACGGGCTTCAACTTCTGCAGCAAACTGATGGAGAAATTCATACGGATGTTTGGGGTGTCCCACATCAAGACTGCAGACTATCATCCAGAGACAGATGGAATGGTAGAGTGCTACAATGCAACCCTAAAGAGTGGACTCCGTAAGTATGTTGAGAGGTTTGAAGGACAGTGGCACATGAGCATTCCCTACTTACTTTTTGCATTACGTGAACTTCCCCACCAGAGCACAGGGTTCAGACCATTTGAACTGATGTATGGGAGGAATCCCCGAGGACCACTAGACGTGTTGCAGGAACAGTGGAGGCAGCCGACTAAGTGTAAGGAGAGTGTCATCTCCTTCCTACTCAACACCTACGAGAAGTTGGAGGCAGCTCGACACCTGGCCTGCACAACTCAGTTGGGACAAGGACAAAATGAAGATCTAGTATGACAGGACAGCTCGTGAACGCTTCTTCCAGGTGGATGACCTAGTCCTGGTTGCCCTCATCATCCAACAATTTGCTGGCCAGGTGACAAGCACAATATCCTATCTCAGAAAAACTAAGCCATAGTATATATAAGGTCAAGGCAGGTAAGGAGAAGCCGAACATTTCATGTGAGTATGTTGGCCAGGTGGGAGTCACCATCAGTGGTTTGTCTTCTCAATGAGACATCCCAACTACCACTGACTGAGTTCGAGGAGATCATGACCTGGAATGATCAATCTACATGATATCGTTAAGACAGAAGAGGAGATGGTCGCACTTGCTGTAGAGGGGGACAAAGATGATGTAGATGATGAAGAGAAAGAAGAGTAGTGTGTTCCAGCTGTATATGTTCAAGAGCAGTAGCATGGAATTCCAATGAGCACAACGGTGATGCTGAACAGTCTCTAGCTTGAAACTGAAAAAAAAAGATGGATAAATCAGAAAGAAACAAAAGTTAGAGACAAAGCTTTCAGACTCTAATACTTGTAATTAAGTTATTCACATTGTTGTTAAGATGCTGTCATAATAATTGTACATTATTGTGGTAACTTGATGAACATTTTGTGCAACTTCAGTTATCCAAACATTTCAGTTATCCAAACATGTTCGGCTAACTGACTTCCTACTGAATAGAGTAATTAGGTTGACAAAGGTGTTGATTGTTGGCTGCAAGCGTTCCAGCTCAGTGGTGGTTTTGACTATGTAGACATATTTTGTGAGGTCTTATCTAACTTCAGGGACTCGCTAAGCATTCAGCGACTGACCACGCTAACATTTGGTGGTAGCGGGCCGAACCTATTGGCCTATCATTCTTCGTATCTTTCCTTCGCATGTTTTGATTGTAATTGTTACTTTAGTTAACTCGACCACTCAGCAGAATGGAAGGAAGTAGCTGAGCGCAACACTATGCTAGCGCAACACTATGCTAGTCCACCATCATGTTGTGAACTGGTCTTAAATCATGCTAATATATAAGCATGGAGACAAATCCAGTGTCAGGAACCACGGGCTAATCTCTTTGCTTAGCTGTGTTCCACTAGGCCCAATGGATCATTCTCAAAAACAGCATTGCAATTACTATTTGGCAAATTTGGTTTCTTGAAAAACTTTTCTACAATGCAACAGTTCCTTCATTGCATCCATTTCTTGCTGATTATCTATCACTTGCTAATTGCTCACATATCTGGTGCCATAATGGTAGACAGTTAGGTTTAATTAGACATTTGTAATCTGATGTCTGGTCATTTATTGTAAATTAATTAATAAATTTTGTCAAGGCATATAAGTTGAAAGGAGATCACGACTCTCAAACAAGCTCTGTGTGAAAATTTCTCTGCTATTGCTTTGGGATCATTCTCGTTCAGAGTTGGAAACTTCTGGCTTTACCTACCATCGAAGACGTGGTTCAGAGAAGTGTCCTTCAGTTGACTTAATAATCAATGATACTTTATCTGCTTGACTCCTCTGAACAAATTCCGCCAATTTACTGTGAAGCTATAGAGCTGCTGAAGCTCCCTCCCATGGCTACTGATTTACCTGCAGCCACTGTACAAGAATCAAACTTGTGTATTAGGGATCCAATATGGAGGTTACTAACAATCAAGTTAGAGACATGCAAGTTAATCTCAGCAAACTTACATCCATTCTGTCAACTCAGACTTCTAGTCTTAGAGACTTGAAAGATTCAATTAATAGTCGTGTTCAGGAAATTTCTATTTCATTGAGTGATAAGATCTCTTCCTCTTTGAATAACTTGTCTTCTGATCTTACATCTATTAAGGATCAAGTTTCTTCTTCACATGAGAACAGGACTTCTCCCAGAGTTCATGCTACAGTTGCTGCCCCATCACATCAATCAATAAATCAGGTACATAGAAGTGCCAATGTCATATTTTTTGGCATTCCAGAACAGAACCTTCTGGACACTCGTGCCTTGGTTGATGAGATTTGTGTTTATCTCGATGGTAAGGATTTATTTAGGCTAGGCAAGCATGTTCATCGTAGTGATGGCGATGATAATGTTTGCCCAAGACCTGACCTCGTGCAAAAGATTAATCTTAATTTCCAAACAGAAACTCAAAGGGTTCAAGTTAAGTACAATCTTTGTTCGCCCAGATCTTTCACCAGATCTTTCACCGCAAGAAAGAGCAGCAAGGAGACCTAAAAATACCCCACTTAATGCAGCCCTTTCTCTAGTGCATGACTCTGCAAACATGGGAAACTCTCATGTGATTCTTTATCAGATGCTTTACTTTCCCCTAGTCCTACACATAATAGTGCCTTATCTACCACTCTGTTCTCTTCTCAACCTACCCAATATATAGTGGTCCTATTACTGACTCTGCTACTGTTACCATCCCTGTTACCAATGACTAACTCACATGAAAAACTCTGTCTGGTATCTTACAACTGTCATGGCTGGAATTCTGGTGTTTGTTTGTTAAGGAATATAGCATCTATAATTGATATTTGTTTGATTCAAGAACATTGGCTGCTTAGTCAACAACTTCAGCTTCTGGATTTTGACCCTGTCTTCATTTCTTGTGGTGTTAGTGGTATGGAGGAGGGTATTCTCCTAAAAGGCCGTAAAGGCCGTCCTTTTGGAGGTTGTGGAATTATCTTTAGGAAAAAAAGTATTAGTTAATACTAAAGTAATTAAACCCATATCAAAACTTTTCTCTGCTGTTTCGTTAAACAATTCCAATGAATCCATACTGATATTTGCGTATACCTCCTACTGATTATCATTCGGATACCAGTGATACAGACTTCAACATCTCTCTTGGTGAGCTGGATGGATTCATAGATTCTCAAGTATTTGATCATTTGCTTATTGGTGGAGATTTTAACACTAATTTAAATCCTAATTTAAATCCTAAGTCTACTCGTTGCACCCTTTTCAATGATTTCATGCTGGAACATGATCTTACATGTATTTATTGCCAGTCCTCTTCTATTACCCCTACATATGAAAGAGACAATGGCCTTGGGACATCCTGGCCTGATCATTTCCTGTCTAGTTCATCTCTAGCTCACCATATCACCTCTCTCAGTACTATCCAAATTGGTTCTAACCTTTCTGATCATCTTCCGCTGCATGAAGATTTGTCATTTCAACTTTCTGCTCCTTCTTTTACTAACTTGAATAATTCTAGTGTCTCCAACAAAACTAAGTAGGATATAGTTACTGATTCTCAGATGGATAATTTTAGACTTTACATCAGTGCAAATCTTCCCTTGATTGATTAGAAAATCTTGGCATGCTGTAACACTTCATGTTCTATTCACTCTTCACCCATTAATATCTTGGTTGACTCTCTTCTTGCTTGTATTTCCAAGGCTTCATCTTTATTTCTTCCTTCTTCTGGGCACCCTTGGAATGACTATGTCAGAGATGTTAAATACAGAGCTGATTTCTGGCATAAGGTCTGGATAGAAGCTGGCTCACCTAAGTCTGGTGTTCTTTTTCACATTAAGAAACATGCTAAGACAAGATACAAGTACCAAGTAAGAAAGCTTAAGAGAAGAGAAGAACCTATTAGGAATCATAAGCTTAAATCTGCTTTCTCTAGGTCTACTTCTATTCAATTCTGGAAGGAGGTCAGGCATGTCAAGCAATGCAAGAAAAATTGCTCTGTAGTCAATGGTTTAAGTGATCCTGTGGCAATCAGCAATAGTCTATCCTCAAAGTTCTCAGAAACACTAAATAATCATAGACAGAAAGAACTTAATATACCAACCCTACATATCTTTAATTCAGATGTAAGCAGCTTTGAAATTACTGTCGAGTATGGGCTTGAAGCATTCAATCACCTAAAGCCTAGAAAATCCGACGGGTCTGAGCTGGACTCAAGTCATCTAATTAAATCATTGCCAGTGATAAAAGAGTTCCTTGGTTCTTTGTTCACAATTGTTATATGCCATGGACACCTTCCATCAGACTTGAGAGATTGCATCCTTGTTCGTATTCCAAAACCTGGTAAGGATCCCACTAGTGGTGATAGTTATAGGCCTATTGCTCTTGCCTCAACACTAAGCAAGGTTTTGGAATGGTGTATATTGATCCAATTTGATGGTTGTTTTAAAACCTCTGACCTTCAATTTGGTTTCAAACCTGGCCTTTCCACTACACTTTGCTCTTGCGTAGTCAAGAGTGTCATTTCACACTATCTACAATGTGGCTCCTCAGTTTTTGCATTCTTCCTTGATGCATCTAAGGCTTTTGACTTAGTTCAGCACAGTACACTTTTCGAGAATCTGTTTGACAGAGGTCTACCAAAATTAGTTGTCAGGTTTTTGTCCAGATGATCTTCTTGTCAGGAACTTAGAGTCCGCTGGGATAATGTATACTCCTATAAATTTGGTGTTTCCAATGGGGTAAGGCAAGGTGGAGTGCTCTCCCCTGTTCTTTTTTCCATTTATCTTGATACTCTGGGTCACTCTTAAAAATTCTGGTGTAGGTTGTTCCTGGGGTGGAGAATTTGCGGTAGTCTTGCATACGCTGACGACATAATCCTATTAGCACCTTCACTCTCTGCATTAAGACTGATGCTTAAGGAATGTGAACTATATGCCTCCTCTTTGGTCTTAAATTTAACCCATCAAAGACTAAGTTTATACAGTTTTTTCATCACTCTAACTTGAAAATGGACACATCTATTCTCTTCCGTGGTCATTGCTTACTTCTTTCAACTGAAGTAACACACCTTGGACATATACTGACATATAACCTTTGCGATGATAAGGATATTCTATCAAAAGGTAGAGATAATTATGGTTAGAAAAGCAAACTCGTCTATGTATCCCTTCCCTAACCTCTCTCCTATTGTCCTAACATACCTCTTTCGTTCCTTCTGCTTGTTACTGTATGGAAGTGCTCTCTGGATAATGTCATCTAAAGCATTCAATGGACTGGAAATAGCCTTTAATAAGATTTTAAGAAGAATATGGAAATTGCCTTACAACTCATATACAAGAATTGTTCATCGTACTGCAAATTTAGACAGTTTATTCAACACAACCTTGAAACGCTCTTTCACTCTTTTCTCCTCCTCACAGACATGCCCATAAAATTTAGTTAAGTATGTATTATATAAATCTGCTAATTTTGGTTTTACATTTCTAGGTTATAATTTAAAATATGGTTCACATTTCTGTATGTATTACTCCATTCGAGATAACTTTTGTTCCAAAGTCATTAGAGATATTAGATCTGCACAATCATCTTAACACTCTCAATGAACCTAATAGATTCAGTTGTAATTTCCTTGTCCACTTGTACCACCTAATCTCTTCTTCATACTTATGTACACTGTTTATATTCATACACCTATCCTGGTGTGATATATAAATTTAATAATAATAATAATAATAATAATCTCCGTACCAAATCCCCAGACATCTAGCGAAATGACACGCATTTTGCTAGCCATTCCGTGATGACCACAATTAGCATCACACCAGGCAGCTTCTTTATTCATGCGATCTGCTAGCTGCCTAACTCTTTACAAAGGATCCATTGCAGCGATACTGCTCTATAACACTGTAAGTTCGTGACACTACCTTTATTATGTAGCACTTTAATAATACTATTGAAGTGGTTAAAAGTTATGGTACAATTGCAGTTTAGGGGCCACAATTGGCACCGCATGGATCCACAATTGGCGCCGCGAAATTGCCGCGCACAACATTTTTATACAATAATAAATATTATGATACAATAATTAAATTTAAACATCTGAAAGTAAACAACGGAAATATGATTACTAATTTGTGCAGATGGAGTCTCTTTGCCATACTTTCTCCTCCACACATATTCTATGAGGTAGCTACTCTTCCATGAGGGGCCTGCTGGTGCCATGAAGCTAATTTTCCTCTTGGCCATGTATCCTCGATGGATTGGGTGTATGCACCTGTGACAGAATCAACAAAATGCAGGGAATCGTTTACCGTAAGGTGTGCATATCCAACTTGATTGAGACTCGTATAGGCTCTCCACTCATCTGTATGAATCTCTCTGCCAGGAAGCACATACCTCTGGATTACAATGATGAGCGTGTTGGCATCACAGCAAGGCACAACAGCAAGAAACACTTTATCGGTGCTACATTCTACTCTTCCTAGGACCCACTTCCCATTCGTGATTCGGCTACTATTATATTTCCTTTTGCTTCGTCAATTTCAACAACAGTGCCTGGACCTCCAAATGTCATGATGACTGTCATGATATTGGACAAATACCTGTAAAGAGTGAGGGCAATGAAATATAATGGATTTAATTATTTAATTAATTATTACTATTATAGCCCTAGCCTTATTATAGCCCTAGCCTAGCCCTACCTCTCGTAGGAAGTGGCACTAGTCAACACCTGTGTGTTCAGCAATCTCAACCCACTTCCTAATCTTAATCTCCTGGATTTCCTCTACCCACAGATAGGTGATCTCTAGGATCTTCTCCAGCGATAGTTGACTGCCTTCAAACCATGAAGCATGACGAATGGACCACTTCTTCCGGCAGTTTCTGTCTGGGCACCTTCTCCCCTCCTATTTCTGATTCAGCCAATTATGTCGACATTGCTGTTTGGACTTTAGATATATTCTATCAGATCGCAAGCTGCTAACAGTTTCCGCTCAGGCCAACACGTGCTCGCGCTGCTATAACTGCAAGATCCGCCTCTCATTAACCTTGGTTGCATTCCGTACGCTCGAAAGAAATGATTGTTTACGCTTAATTAGATAACTGCTGTTAAGGAGGGAGAGTTGCATTTTGGGGGGGGGGAGTTGCATTTTTGGGGGGGAGAGTGACCCACATGTATTTTCCCCCTTTTTTCTTCTTGTGTTTACCATTTTATAACTCCATAGATTCCGTAAACTTCATGGTATGGACTTGATATTAGCTCAAAAGATAGGTCTCTCTCTGTGCGCTCTGTTGATACTAAAATATTTTTTACAAATATAACTATAGCCAAGTTACCCGAGTTATGAGTGGAGGGAACCTCAAAAACCTGAATGCCTGAATTGGCCGCATAAATATCTCCAGATTGCCATTCTGCTCGCAGATTCACATTAATAAATAAATAAATAATTATTATTATTGTTCATATTTTGGGGTTATTTATTTATTTAATTGTTACTATTACTATTATTATTTAAAATAAAAAATTCCTTTTTTCTTTCCACAACTGGTTGCTAGACGCGCGTTGTGATTTTGTAGCACGTGGTGCTACCGGTATATAGCAGGCTCATATGAGTCTTAGCATCTCAATGAAGACTAGAGCATATAGTCGAAACGTCGAGAGAATACAATTTCAAGTTGATTATGAGAAGATTATTGTAGATTATTGTAAACGTGAAGTATTCCATACTTTGTGTATGTAGATATTGACCACATTTCCTTAGCTGGCTCTGTATTCACAGACACATGGAGAGATTTTATAATAACATGGTAGCCAGTCATGTTCAGAACAGGGAGACATTCATAACAAGAAGTTAAAAAAATGCAAGACAAGTAGCTATATGTGATACGATCTGAGAAAAGGGCCCACTTGCCCCCCCCCCCCACCCAAATGCGTTATTGTCATGAGGTTAAAGGTCAAGGATAGCTAAGTAGAATGGTACTGCAATTGTGCCTTGATCTAATGCCATTCCAAAGTTATACACAGTTTTGCTTCCATTCTTCACTACACCCCGACGTCGCGTCACGCATTGATGACGTCACGTTTTTAATCATACGACGACCTGTACCGGAAGTAGTTTTTTCTTTTGTGATCTAGGCAACGCTAAGCCATGGCGCTACCCTGCTGGGACAAAGGGAGAAGAATTTCTTGGCATCTTGTGAAAGGTATGGTGTAGTCTTAGTTTGTTATTAGCTACACCCTGGCTAGCTACAAGTTAACTGTTTAGAATTTTGTTTATTGTTTCGAGGGCTAGCATCTTCAAGTTATAGGCTTATCCATCTATCATTTTATCGTCGTCTCTATAGGGTCCAAATGAGTTTTTGCACCTTTACTACTTTGTTTAAACTAAATTACACCCTAGCTACACAAGTCAGATTTTTTGTTTGTTTTGACAGCTAGTTATAGGGGTCCAAGTGAGTTTCTGCACCTTCACTACTTTATTTTACCTTTGGTTTTGGATTAGTAGCTAAGCTAAAAGTGTAGTTTGATTGAGTGGCTAGTGCTGACAGCAGTAGATAATCCTGGTTATCTTTCTAATGGTTATAGCAAGGACATAAAAATAAAATAACAAGGATAAAATTAGCAAGGAGAAGGTAGTGAGTAGCTAAGTGAAAGAATGCTGACGTCATGGTTCTGGGCATGACCTGCTGTTGTGTCCTACTTTCTTGCAGGTCGTGCACGTGCGGACCCTTTTTGTCGGTGGTGCTGATGTGGTCGAGTTCTCCACATCCTCATCAACCACTGGTGAGCAGCTCGACTGGATGGCTTTAGAAAAGATGATGGTTTGGGGCATGTTATGTCTTTGTCCTTCTCTGGACAGAACTGTCGGATGCTGTCAAATAAACTGTCGTTCTGGAGACAAACCTTTGGCGGGAATGATGTGTGGCATATCTGTGACTGTTGGTGTCCAGCAATGTTTGGCAAGCACAAACCGGTGTTGTACAGTGTCTGAACGCTCCTTTGCTGTCACTGTGCCTGGATCAGATGAACTGAATATGAATTGGTGGAAACGCTTTGTTCCTGAGAACTTCATCAAATGTGAAGCAAAGAAGTCTGTCCAATTGAAGCAAGGAATGATGGTGGTCAATTCACACCACTTCTGCTTCAACTCCTATTTGACATCAAACACACACACAATATCTGATTGAAATCACCATTTTTTGGTAAGCATGATGTTTTATTTGTATACACCTGCATTTAGCTCACTGTCATCTTCTATGTCACCACGCTGTCTATTCGAAAACTGAAGGGAAATTCCCGCGTGCCCGTATTTTCATTCCGTGCACGCGGTAGCTTCGCGTGGCTAGCTTCGCGTGGCTTCTCTATTTTTTTAACTTTTTCTAACTACTCGCTAGAATGGAAGGAAGCCCTTCTTGGCCTTAAAACTTTGCACAAAGATAGAGCAATGACCCAAGATGCCTCTGAGGTAATTTATGAAAATATCATGAATCATAACCTTGGTAGCTATTTCAGGTCCTAGTGCAAGATCAGTTTTTGGGTGAAGTGGGCCCTTTTCTCAGATCGTACATATAGCAAACTTTTTTTTAAATTAATAATAAAATAATAAAATAAATGTATATATATGATTTAAAAAATTATCAATAAATAAACAAAGAAATGTTGTTTTTTCTGGTGTATATACAAACCAATTAAGATTAATCAGGTTTTGGTTGTTAAATACTTCAACCAATTGCCTTGATCTTTCATCATGGCATTCGTATTAAATGTTGGCAAAAACAACAGCTGACTAAAAGATGGTCTTATCTGTGTTTTTTTTAATGAAGTTAGCCGAAAATTACCATACAATATATTATAAATATAATAATTATTTAGTATGGAACTCCTTTAATACTGTATGTATATATATATATATATATATATATATACATATCTAACTGACAAGTAGAAGTACATATCTCTCCAGACATTCTGATAGGACTGTTACGTCTATGGAAATGTTCTAAGGAATCTTACCGTCCTGAATTTGGACCAGACGTTTCTATTGTCAGTGAACTCCTTGTGTATCCTTTCTGTTGTGTGTAATTACTCATGTTTTGCCCTCATAGGATAGCACTTAATCTCAGCTATTATGTTATGAAAGGGGCAGGCAAATGTGATGCTTAAAAATAACTACTGGCTAGCTAGATATCTCAATTATCAAACAACATTAATGCTTAGGCATGCGTGACATTTATCTTGTTGTTTGGTCTTTTGTTGACACCTCCAAACTGTAATTATCTTGTGCCACACATGCACAAAGCAGAGATACGTAACTGTAGCTAGACAGTAGGCCATTTAACCGAGCATGTTGGGGCCGACGAGTGTTCAGATAACTGAGATGTTCGGATATCTGAAGTGTAGTGTGAAAGGTCTTCAGTTTGGCCTTGATCTTCATAAAATGCTGGACAGTCCAGTTTCCAACATTGCATTCCACCGCTACTCTAGCTGAACTCTCCCATTCTTCACAATTCACTGAGCCTTCATTGGTACTAAGGACAGCTCTTTTTCTCTTTGAATAAGCCTAACCCAGTTTAACATGGAGAGAGAAGAATCGAAAGAAACTATTGCACGAGGTTGCATGTTAGGTGAATGGTAAATATTTATTGTGTGCGTGCACAAAGGAATTGTTCCTGTAAAATGAAAAAGTAGACTGAATGTAGCCTGCATTTCGGCGAATGTGTTTGGATACCAGTGTGTTTAGGTAAGAGATGTTCGGACAGGTGCTCTCCTATTGGATATATATGTGCACGTGTATTTGGCTGGTCATAAAATGGCCACATTTGGTCTGATTATTAGCCATATTCCCACTCTTAAATAAGATGTATTATGTATATTAGAGTCTTATACAATATTTTTGGTGGTTTGGGAGTGAGTGAGGTTGTGTGAATATCACTTTCTATATACCTTATATAGACCTCTTGCTCTCTCCAACAACAATATTTTTTAAACTGTATAGGATTGACTTGCCAAGAATAGGGAGAAAAGCAAGGATTAGCGTACAGAAGAACCTCAAATTATGAACACCAAATGTACATGGTTTTTCATGGTAAAGGGTCCTCTAAATGTTATCTACATTCTGTTTGCTTTTTATTGACAAATGATAGTAGCTTTTTTCTTGTCTAGTTTCAATTCTCTATGTAATATTATAATCAAGTGGTCCGTCAACTATGGCTGTGTTGAGAGCCATATTGTCAGTCAACTATGGCTATGTTGAGAGCCATACGTCAGTGTTGAGAGCAACAGTTTTAGTCAACTATGGCTGTGTTGAGAGCCACACTGTCAGTCAACTATGGCTATGTTGAGAGTCATATTGTCAGTCAACTATGGCTGTGTTGTAGTCAACTATGGCTGTGTTGAGAGCCATACAGTCAGTCAACTATGGCTGTGTTGGGAGCCATACTGTTAGTCAACTATGGCTGTGTTGAGAGCCATACTGTCAGTCAACTATGGCTATGTTGAGAGCCATATTGTAGTCAACTATGGCTGTGTTGAGAGCCATACTGTCAGTCAACTATGGCTGTGTTGAGAGCCATACTGTAGTCAACTATGGCTGTGTTGAGAGCTAGTCAACTATTGCTGTGTTGAGAGCCATACTGTCAGTCAACTAAGGCTGTGTTGAGAGCGTTGAGAGCCATACTGTAGTCAAGTATGGCTGTGTTGAGAGCTAGTCAACTATTGCTGTGTTGAGAGCCACTGTCAGTCAACTATGGCTGTGTTGAGAGCCATACTGAAGTCAACTATGGCTGTGTTGAGAGCCATACTGTTAGTTAACTATGGCTGTGTTGAGAGCCATACTGTCAGTCAACTATGGCTGTGTTGAGAGCCATACTGTCAGTCAACTATGGCTGTGTTGGGAGCCATACTGTCAGTCAACTATGGCTGTGTTGAGAGCCATACTGTCAGTCAACTATGGCTGTATTGGGAGCCATATTGTCAGCCAACTATGGCTGTGTTGAGAGCCATACTGTCTGTCAACTATGGCTATGTTGAGAGCCATACTGTCTGTCAACTATGGCTGTGTTGAGAGCCACACTGTCAGTCAACTATGGCTGTGTTGAGAGCCACACTGTTAGTCAACTATGGATTTGTTGAGAGCCATACTGTCAGTTAACTATGGTTGTGTTGAGAGTCAGGCATCCAGTCAGCCAATATGCCATGCAAGAAGTCATGTATTCAGTTGCAAGTGATTGACTGCAAGTCATGCGTACCAGATGCCTACAGCCAAGCACCCTTTAGCCATTGTGAGGCAGGCTTACCTTGTGTAACTGTGACCTGGACCAACCAGCAGTTTGTAACTTTATTGGCTACCCTAGGAGGAAAATTATTTAGATTTGTGTTGTAGAGACATGCTTCATGGACTAAGGCACTGGCCTAGAACATTTACCTGCCACTCCAACCAGCAAGCCATCTACCAAAACTATAGAGCCAGACATAGGCCTTGGCACATTATGCTAAAATTTTTAGCTATGCTCCTATGCTCTGAGAAGGATATTATTATGCTTCCTAGTCCTTATCATTATGCTCTCAATATAACCATTATGCTCATGCAAACTAACCTTTGACCTTGTCATGTGATCTACCATGTGGCCAAAACAAACAGCTGACTGAGTTAAATATATGCACAGGGGTTTCATGGCTTCTGTTTCACTACCAGTGTCTGAGACTGACACAGATACTGTTGCTCTAGGCGAGACTGCTGCAATTCAATTCAAATACGTCACCGGCTGCTGTTGCAAATAGATTGCTACTGCACTGCAGCCGGAGCAGTACTGGATGAGCTGTGCTGGCAACTGTGTACAAAGGGGTTTCCATTACTTTGAAGTGAAGTTTTTCAGGATTTTACACCTATTATGGATGCATTTAAGAGTGCTCGCCTTTTCAATCCAGGGAAGGTCACTGCTGCTTCAGTAGACACATTGAAGGCATTGCCTTTCTTCAGAGATCAACTCATTAATGATTTGAAGCTAGAACTACCATCTTAGTTAGCTAATGGTACTGCAATGGAACTGATCCCTTTGGAATGGTAGGAGCATAATAAAGGAACATTGCCATAGTGGAGTCAGGGATTCAGCAAAGTCATTTTGATTCAGCCATCATCAGCATCAGCTGAAAGTGTTTTTTCAATTTTGGAGAGACATTTTACACAATCTCAGCAATCTGCGCTTCACGACTACGTTGAGTGAGAGTAATGCTAGAGTTTAACAATTCTTAAAACTGTAATAATTATGTTTTGTAATAATCATATTTGTTGAGCACATTTGTTGAGTCTCATTATGCCCAAATATTTTGCTCAAGTGGAAAGGAGAGCTATTATGCTCAAATTTATGACATCATAATGTGCCAAGGCCTAGCCAGGCAGACAGTAGTTTAACAATTCAATGATTCTGGCATGCACCTTGTGACAGATAATTTGTTGATTCGGTCAATGTATTTTTACATCAGTGGTTGTGCCAACCACAGTAAAGTGGGAAAGTCATGAAGCTCAACTTCAAAGCACAGAGAAGTGAGGCAATCAAGTTACCATATCTTGACCTAGGAAGTAGCTATGCACAAACCTTTAGATTTAGAAAGAGCAGCAAATGCACTACAGTTGTCCTCAAAATAACTAACAAGAAATGGAGAACCAAAAAGTTATGACATATAGTGTGAAAATTCAAAACCTTGGAAAAAATCCCCTCCTCATCCTCCTCACATAATTATGGTGAGATTTTATCCTGTTAGAATCTTAGTGCTGACTGGTTTTAGCAGTTTTCCCTCCCACCACATTGCTTACCAGATGTTGACAACACTCGCACCATGATAAGTATAATTGGCCATACGTGCACCATGATAGTCCAACATTGGCCATAGTTATGAATAGAACTCTTTTGGTGGCCAGTTTGACAAGTTTGGAGGACTCCATGCAACAAACCACAGTGCAACTGTATGAACTACCAAGCCAAGCTAAGCCAAGCCAAGCAACAAGTATGTATGTTTCTAATTTTCTAATCCATTAACCATGTATGAAACTGCATGGCAAAGAAAGTTAGCCATATATACCATCCCATGTGCTACCCAGTAAGCAAGCCTCACATGCCAAGAATCAAGCCAGACAATCGCCCTATGTGACAAGAGTAGGCTGCCAGCTACCAAATTAACAGTCAGCAATATCCACATACCTATTCACTGAGCTAGACATCAAGCAAAGTATATCAACTCCAAATTTGCTTGGCCTGCCATGGCATATTCGGGGATCACGGACTTCTGTCTCCAGGAGCAACGGCTAGGCTTCCCTGATGTAGCATCAGCATCAGCTTCTTCCCTTACAAGGTTGTTTATGGCTGATGCTAAATTCCACCTCTTCCTTACTCTCAGCGGCAGTCTCAGTACCCTTACCATGTCGAACTATTTTTAGAGGGTTAGCCAATTACCTGGCTCTTGGAATCTGTCCTTGATCGAAGGAAATTTGTTTCTGTTTGCCATTAGATGGCAAAATTGAGAAAAGCAGATTTTAATTCTCTCGTATGGTTTGATAACTTAACCAGAATTGATTGTCCCCAGTAACCTGTAGGCGGTTTAGATTAGTGCTTTAAAGCAGTATTGTCTCGCGGAATTAGCTAAATTATCATGTGGTGGTTTAGGACTGTCGTTAGATGGTTAGCTGCACAATCACCACCAAAGGCAAGTGGCAGTGATGAAGTTTTACCATGCTCATATGCAGGCAGTGGCAGATTGGCCTAGATAAACTATAAGCCCATGACATGCAGTGCCTTAATAACCCAACTAGCCAGGAAGTAAGTGTGCAAATAGGTAATGCTCCCAGCAATAAGCCACAGTACTCGATGAGCCAGACAGCAAGCCAAGTAAAACTCAATGCAACAGCCTTGTACCAACCCATTGCACTAGGAGGCAGATCGTGCATATATGTACCTCTGCAAGGCACATGTAGCATGCTAACCCAATGCACCAAATGGGTGACCACCCATGAACACAATGTGTTGGACATCAGGACATGCATGCATCGGCGGGAGCCTAACCACAACCACATGGGCTGAGCAGTATGCCTGGCATCAGATGGCAGACACACAGAGTGGGCAAGGCAGCAGTCCTGGTACATAACAACTGCCTGAGACCAGCAGAAGTTGTCTAACTGAACGGGCCAAGCCACAAGCTAACACCGTAACTTTTTCCTTACTTCAGTGTAGGTCATTTTTATACCATATTGTTACTTATTCCTTATTCTGTGTGCTCTCCACTGATATGTTGAATATCTACATCGGCACATTTTCTTAGAAGATACAGTTATGTAGCAACATCAAGGTCACTTAAAAATGCACCTCATCTGTGGAAACAGTCATAGCTTCCCACTGTGGTGGGATCAAAGGCTCAAATTGATTCTGAAGCTGCCAGCATTTGAGCAGAATGGAATTGGTTCCTCGAGCCCAGATAATTAAATCATGGTACCCTCAAAAGCCAATTAAGACCCAAAGGCACTTCTTCTAATGACCATAGCTTGGTATTGCCTACAGTAACTAAAAATCTAACTTCCTCCTATCAGAGAACACTAGAAGAGCTCTCAAATGATATCAAACAAAATTAAATTGAATCAACTATGGCAGAATTATGACTGTTATCGAAAACAGAAAACACGGATTTCCATGAATCACTGTCAAAGTTGAGACAAGGAGTTGCATGATATTGGAAACTCTAGTCATCATGCCACCAAGAATGTTTCAAACTGAAAAAGGAAGTGGCCCGGTCAGTAGAGCAACATATTCAGGGCCACTAAGCAACAGTCATGAATAGACTCAGTCTGTAATTATCTTTCTCTCGGCAAGAAATGATATCATCCACCGGTCATTAACTGCTGCAAATGTCCCTTGCACATACATGTATAAGCTGCTGTATCCTCCTTGCCTTCACAGTTCATTGAAGTAGTCGGCTCTTCTGACTGATCCAAGTTCACAGAAAAACACTCGTATTGATCATTCATAATATCAAGATTCTGATTAGGCATTGCACTATCAGAATGTGAATGTGTGTCCTCAACAACTTCATCCTTCTTACAGTTACTTGAGTTGCCATCAGAGGACTGAGTTAATTTTATCACTTCTTCTTGAGCCAAAATATTTAGGGGAGAGAGAATGGTAAGTGGTGTACAATGACACAACCAACATTATGCATGTCTGCCAAATTGACTTGAGACTGTTACTCAAAACATGGAAACTTTATCCAGAGGTTTCATCAATATCACAATCAACTTCCAAAGAATATGTATGGTATGGGTCCCTCACTACATAGATCAAAACTCTTAATCCCTGAATTAATAATAATATATCACACATGGTATTGGTTTATATAGATCAAAACTCTTAATCCCTGAATTAGTGATAAAGTACAGCATGTATGCCTGCAGTGCCCCATTGGCTCCAGCTGCACCATTACAAATACATGTAACTGTTACATTGTAGACTGCATGTAAAGAGGGATTACAGATTGTAGATGTTCCCCAAATTGAGGGTTTCACTATAATAGACATAGTTCTATGGTAATATATAATATATGGTTCTGGAATACACACGAGTATAAATCAGAAAAATAAAAGAGCAATGAAGTCTGACCAACAATGTTGATTAGCCTCCACAATATATTTAGTGAGAGCTAACATTCTAATGTAAATTGTAAAACTCACACCTCGTATGAAGATCAAATTATGCTTGTTGGTTGATGTGCTCCTGTCAATGAGAATAAGAAGAAAACAGTCAGAAAAGCAGCAGCAATTACAGAAACAGATAAACTGACAAGTAAGTTTGCTGGTTTATTTTTGCTGTATATAGCATCAAATTCTTAATGTGAACAGAAATGTTCATGCAAATCTAGTAAGTCTTTATATACTATTGTGGGTAATGATTGCAGAGTACAGGAGGTCACTGTGGCAGCTACAAATTTCCTCTTCTATTTAAGGGGGGGAAATCTATGGTACAGCTGAGCAATAGAATTATTCTCTTTACTCAGATTTCCCTTCTTGCTCATCTGGCTCATAGAAATTAATAATAATTATAGCATGTGCTAGTTGGGACCACACCTACTGTTGATTTGATCAAACTAATATCATTCTTGCTGTAAGTTGTATTCTCCTCCCCACTTGCATCTGAATCCAAACAAATTAAGCCCGTACATACTCCATAATTTGTCCAATACGTTTCAAATGCATTGTCTTGAACTACATCATTAGTGGTTTGAGTTAAATCTAGGTAGGTGCACATGCATCTATAAGTTTTCATGAGTCACTTCCCAACTCTGGCAGCACAATGGGATGGCTAGAAGCCCCATCAGGACCTGATGGAGGCCCATCATCGGGGAAGAAGAGGAGAAAAAATTACAAGCATAATTTGAAACCCCCCAAATATAACTGACCAACATAACATTCTCCTCTCCCTTGTGCACCCGTGGTTGTAGAGAGAACTAGTTGTAATAGAGAACTGGTTGTTTGTTTGTCTAGAGTAGTGGGCCAGCAGCATTATCTAGGACCCAACATTGGGTTTTTCTCCCTGGGAACATTATATCACCATTTCCTTTTAGAACAAGCATGTGTGTTTATAAACCTCTCGGCAGTCGCAAATCCAACTCATGGCTAAATCAGAAACATATATAAAAGTAAAATGTCTAGACACCAACTGCAGGGAGGTTTTCCAAAATGATTACAGAGAGCGGCACACTAACCATAACCAAAGCAATTCATTGGAAGCAGACCACAAGAATTGTTTTGAGTGCAAATGATAGTCAAACCCTTGTTCCTGTTTTTTTAAATTGAAGCCATTATCTGCTGCTTAAAATAGTTTTAAAATTGTAACAGTGTTGCTGCTATTGAGTTGTTCAACTATGAATGTAGGATGAACAGATATAAATACTAGATAAACTTAGTTATATCAAGCATGTCAAGCATGTCTTTTTAGTTAATAATATTTATTTATTGATTCTTTTGAAATGTTATAATATTTCATTTATAATTGCTATTATCTTTACTATTTTTTCCAGATCTGGTTCTCATGCTGGATGCATGTGTCAGGGTGTGGCTTGTATCATATGGTGGATAACAGGCTCACACAAGTCTTAGCATCTCATCATTCCTGCTAGAGCATCTAGTGGAAATGTCGAGAGAGTATATTTCAATTTCATTATTGAGAAGGTTATTGTTATTTATTTCAGATTTTCAATGCGAAGAATGTCAGTATCATCAGAATGTTCTAATTATCATCTCATACATTACACTTGAATATTAAAATTGATGAAAATCAGATACAAATCTTCAAGTTTATATTTTTCTATTGTATGTGTTCCATAGCTTGGCAACGACGATTTAACTTACCAATTTTTCCAAGTCATGTGGTTGAAAGATTTAAGTGCCTTAAAACTCTAACTATATACCCAAAACCTCTGTGC
This sequence comes from Cladorhizidae sp. MBARI D1340-BT2, assembly GCA_028752905.1. NCBI lineage: Eukaryota > Metazoa > Porifera > Demospongiae > Poecilosclerida > Cladorhizidae > Cladorhizidae sp. MBARI D1340-BT2. The sequence continues at coordinate 28,493,239 of JAQNBH010000011.1, read as the reverse complement.
CACCGGGGGACACTATGGGAAGGTTCCGCTATGTGAAGGCCATAACATAATTGACATGAGCTCTGCTTGACTTGTTTGGAATGGGAGAAGATACCATTTCCATGTTTGCTGCTTGGATCAAGGTTCAGTTTTGAAACAATTTATTCCAGAGGCTGTGTTCGTAGTTTGCTAGCAAATATAGGCAGCTTATAGTCCATTCGTTTTGTTACTGGGTTCCAGATGTAACTCAATTGTGATTGCTGTTGATGTGTGTGGTACTAACTGTAGCTATTTGCTCTCCATTGATGGTGGAATTAAGACAAAGCTCAATCTTGTTTAGGGAATATTATATTTTGAACCATGTAGTGCAATGGAACAGATTGCCTCATCATGAACCTACATTTGCATTTGTAGGCCTTAATTACTTGGTCTGTTATCTTGGTCTTGATGGGTGGCCCATTGTGGGGAGGAGGTGGAGTTGTAGTGTTAATGACAAGCAAAGTTATCTCGTTTAATAGTGGGGGAAAATTCTTGCAATATTTCTAGGAAGTATCATCAAGCTCTACCCACTTTTTAAAATGGTAGCCAGACAAACCATTAAAAAAATAAATTCATACTCGGCCAAAACTCATGTTGACCTCTTTAGTAGCTCAAAGAGTAATTTCAGCCTCTATTAGTTTCTTCAAATGTGTTTTGAGATCTTTTAAACTAGCAGACTTCACTTTAAAAAAATTAAAAACCTTTACATATATCTTCAAGATCTAGCTTTGTATCTAGCTATTTATCTAGGTATATATCTAGCTATGTATGTATCTTCTATCTCAGTTATTTTCCTCAAAAAAACTTGCTCAATCAAAACAATTTTAGTAGCTCCCAGGAGATCTCGGTTAAAAAAAGGGGGGGGAAGGAAAAAAGTAAGGATTAATATTGAGGGGGGAGGGAGGTTTTTTAAAACTTACAATCAAAACAATTTTAGTAGCAGCTGCAGAAGGCTCCAAATTTTCCCCAATGCATGTCATATTTGTGTAAAATGTGGGCAAGGATCATCAAGACAGTATTTTCTGCTGTTTAGTTCTCTTGCGCATTTGTTACTGAGAACTTGAATGAGATTGTAGCTGACCCACTACTAAGGGGCCAATTCTGATAGCAAAAAGATAACAATAATAACAAAATATGGTGTGTGCTGACTTTTAGAGCGTACAAGAAGTTAAAAGTTGGATAAAGTATTTTACTAATGCTACGAGTCATGAGTCATTCTTCTTCTCTGCTGTTTGTTTGTGGAGTTCCCCAACTACAATGTAGAAGGAAGCTGTCGCACATCCTCTAAGGGGATAACTTTTTTATTCCTTGAATAGAAGTGTACCTCTACTGCCCAACATTCATGCAGCACATATGCATACAAACCAACCAACAAAGTCTCTGCATATTAGTAGGTACTACTTATACTCCGAAGAATATGGAAGATATAAAATCGTATGATGTCAACTGAATGGACTACATTTTAGTCTATAAATTGACTTCCATGACAACCAGTAAATACTTGCCAATGTGTTATTTTATTGCAAATTTAATGACTCGTGACAAACATTTAATGTATCTATTGTGTAGCAATGTAGAAACTCTATGTTGTGGCATCTAAAAACTATTCTGGCATTATTACCGAAGGCCTGAATGCATTCCAATTCTTGTGTTGCATTCCCAGCAGGCTTCATAATGTGCTATTAGTCAGTATTACAGTTATCAAACTCTAGCTACCACTGCAACCAAAGACTATGGATACACCCAGCACCTGGTTCAAAATTACTATAATAGCCCTCAAACTGTTAGATATCTGTAGAACACCTATACCTTGTTTGCATAACATTACTGTATGTTTAAGCAGATACCTGTCTACAAACAGGGTAGGTTCCTCACAGTTCCAATGAGTCCCACCCACATGTCTACAATTCCGATAGAGTATTTGGAAACTAAATAGCTCACAGAGCAATTCATCCTGTGCTAGATTCTTGGTCCGACACAATACAATGGATGTAAGTATTAAACCAAATCCTACTCTTGCATGCTTCATATCCATTTCATTGCATTTCTGGCTTACAATTTCATTGCAACATTATGGAATGACAATGTCAGTAATGGAATGCCTAGGAGAAGCTCAATAAAACTGTACAGTAGTCGTATTTGGGATGGTATACTAAATATTTCTTACCACATTTTAAATATCACAATAAACAATATCGAAATGGCTGCAATGATGATCAGCACTACAGCAGAAGGGACAGCAATCATCTCTAAAACAAAGAAATAATAATATTGGAATAATAATACATGTAAATCTGTCATACAAGGCCAAAAATCCTGGAGCATTAACTCCAAACTGGATTCAAGGCAGATCCAACTTACAAAATCAAAATTATTTTAACTAGCAAAGAAACCAACCTATTGAGATTGGCATTTATTATCCATCCAGGACAAAAAAAAACTTCTTTTTTTTTGACCCATGACATTGCATCCCCATGACATTGCATTATTACAGTTACAATGACATTTACCTCATCCCTCTAAAGATGATGCTCTGACCTAGCTCACCATCAAGGACATGCACCTTGTGACAGATGATTTCTTGATTCTGTCAATGCATTTTCCACAGTAAAGTGGGTGAGCTCAACTTCAAAGCGCAGAGAAATGAGTCAATCAAGTTACCATAATTATCTTGACCTAGGAAGTAGCTATGCACAAACCTATAAATTTAGAAAGAGCAGCAAATGCACTACAGTTGTCCTCAAAATAATAAATTATTATTCAACATAAGAAATGGAGAATCAAAAAGTTATGACAAATAGTGTGAAAATTCAAAACCGTGGAAAAAAATTCCCCATCCCCACCTCCGCACATATAGTGAGATTTTATCCTGGGCAATCTTAGATCTTATTGCTGAAGTTTTTGCAGTTTTCCCTCCCACCACATTGCTTACCAGATGTTGAAAACACTCGCACCATGATAAGTACAATTGGCCATACTTGCACCATGATAGTCCAACATTGGCCACAGTTATGATTAGAACTCTTTGGGTGGCCAGTTTGAGAAGTTTGGAGGATTCTATGCAACATCTCACACAGGAGGAATAGCTAAAGTCTTGCTAATGGTCTGGATGACTTCCTTCGTTTATGTATCTTCTTCTTCTTCTTGCAGATTGCTTAGAATAAACTTTTATAATATTTTGTATTCTTCTGAATATAGTGTTAATTTCTGAATTTCAGAATTTCACACAACAAAACATTTCATTTTTCAGATAATTTATATACATTCTGTTAGTACTGGAGCACTAGGTCTCAAGGCAGCATCTCAACACTTGCAGATAGAACCACAAATGCACCAAGATGATCAGGCCACTAATACATCTAAGTATGAAATCACTATCACATCACCTTCGCATCGCCTTAACTTCAATGGTGCTCCACTTCTCCCATTGGCTCGATATCAAATGATGATTGTTATCGGAAATTTATTTTTAATAAAGGTATTATCTAATACAAAGCTTACCTCCTTACTTCTGGTATGGTAATCTGAACTCATCTTCTTGCAAGAGAACAAGATGTGTTACTTCTGGTATGATAATCTGAACTCACCCTTCTTGCAAGAGAACAAGATGTCTTGCAACGGCTACTATAGGTTAAAAACATTTTGTCAGTAACTTTTCCCCCAACGATATATTTTTGTTATAAAAAAAGAGCCAATAGGAGTGTTTTGAGAAAAATCTGTCTGAAATAGCTCATTCTTGGCAAAATTAGCATTATGAAACTGCTTCTACTCTATTAAACGGCTTTTGTGAGATATCTTCCTATTTAACCTCTATTTTGCGACAATTGGGATTTTTAGTGTATTTTGAGGAAAAACAGTCTGAAATCGCTCAATCTTGTCAAAATTGGCACATTAGCTTCCTTTTCAACATTATGGAACTCTTTGTACTCTTTAAATGAAAGAAAATGTATTTTGGTGAGAAATCTCTATTTTGGGAGCTTTTTGAGGGAAAAATGTCTGTAATCGCTCAATTTTGTAAAAATGGCAAATTAGCCTCCTTATGGAACAGTTTCTACAGTTTAAACGTCTTTGGTGAGAAATCAATACTTTTTTACCTAAAGAAGTCTCATTCTTGTAAAAATTGGCACATTAGCTTCCTTTTGAACATTATGAAACAATTTCTACTCGTTAAATGACAGTAAATGCCTTTTGTTGAGAAATCTGCAGTTTTAACCGAAAGATCTATTTTGCTCCAATTGGGACATTTTTGAGCATTTTGAGCAAAAACTGTCCCGAATCCCTCATTCTTGTCAAAATGCTTCCATTTCAACATTAGAGAACTGTTTCTACTATTTAAATGATAAATGTCAAAATAGGCAATTATCTTCCATTTCAACATTATAGGACTGTTCTACTCTTTAAATGATAAATGTCGCTCCGATAGGGATTTTTGGGAGCATTTTGAGAAAAAACTGTCTTAAATCGCTCAATCTTTTCAAAATGGGCAAACTAGCTTCCTTTTCAACATTATGGAACTGTTTCTACTCTTTAAACTACAGATAACGTCTTTTGGTGAGGAATCTCCGCTTTTTAACCGTAAGATGCTCCCAATTGGTACGTTTTTGAGCATTTGAAGTCTCAAGTCGCTCCAAACGGCTACCTCTTCAGCATTATGGAAGTATTTGTACTCTGTAAATGACAGAAAACGTCTTTTTGGGAGAAATCTCCACTTTTTAACTGAAAGAAGCTTGAGCGTTTTGAGAAAACTGTATCTGGGCACTTTAGGTTCCTTTTCAACATTATGGACTGTTTGTACCTATTTAAATGATAGTAACTGTGTTTTGTTGAGAAATCTTCTGTTTTAAACCAAAAAAAGCTCTAATTTGCTCCAATTGGTACTTTTTAGAGCGTTTTTTAAGAAAAACCGTACAAAATCGCTAAATCTTGTCAAAATGGCACACTAGATTCCTCTTCAACATAATGGAACTCTTCAAATGACAGAAAACAACTTCAATAGGGACGTATTTGAGCGTTTTGAGGAAAAACTCAGAAATCGCTTATTCTTGTCAAAATGGGCACATTAGCTTCCTTTTCAACATTATAGAACTGTTTCTACTCTTTGGGAGAGACTTTTAACTGATAGCTCTATTTTAGAGCTATCTTTTTAAAGAAAAACTGTCTGAAATCGCAAATTCTTCTCAAAATGTGCACGTTACTTTTCAGCATTATGGAACAGTTTCTACGACAGAAAAGGTCTTGGGAAATCTCCCATTTTTAACCGAAAGAAGCTCTAATTTGCTCAATTTGACAAAAAACTGTTTGAAATCGCTCATTCTTGTTAATATGGGCACTTTAGATTCCTTTTCAACATTATAGAACTGTTTTTACCTCTTTAAACGATTTGTGAGAAATCCCGTTTTATACTGCTCTATTTTGGAACGTTTTTGAGTGAAATCGCTAAATCTTGTCGAAATGGCACAGTAGCTTCTTCTTCAACATTATTCAACTGTTTCTATTCTTTAAATGACAGAAAACGTCTTTTGTTGAGAAATATACTTTTTAATTGAAAGCAGCTCTATTTTGAGCGTTTTGAGGATTAACTGTCTCTTTCTTGTCAAAATAGGCGCATTAGCTTCCATTTCAACATTATTGAACTGTTTCTACTCTATTAATGACAGGAAACGTCTTTTGGTGAGAAATCTTCCGTTTTTAACGAAAGAAACTCTATTTTGCTCCAATTGGGACGTTTTTGAGCGTTTTGAGGAATAACTCTCTTTGTTGTCAAAATAGCTTGATTTTCAATATTATAGAACTGTTTCTACCCTTTAACGACAGGAAACGTCTTTTGGTGAGAAATCTTCCTTTTTTAACGAAAGAAACTATTTTGCTCCATATGGGACTTTTTTGAGCGTTTTGAGGAATAACTCTTTTTGTTGTCAAAATAGCTTGATTTTCAACATTATAGAACTGTTTCTACTCTATAACGACAGGAAACGTCTTTTGGTGAGAAATCTTCCGTTTTTAACGAAAGAAACTCTATTTTGCTCCAATTGGGACGATTTAGAGCGTTTTGAGGATAAACCGTCTGAAATCGCTCAATTTTGTCAAAATGGCAAATTAGTTTCCTTTTCAACATGGAACTGTTTTACTCTTAAAATGTCAGAAAACATATTTTAGTGACAAATCTATCTCTATTTTACTCCATTTGGGACGTTTTTAAGTATTTTAAGGAAAAACCGTCTGAAATCGCTCATACTTGCAATTAGCTTCCATTTGAACATTATAGAATTCTTTAATTGACCAAAATATCTTTTGGTGAGAAAGCTCCACTTTTTAACCGAAAGCTCTATTGGTCTCTAATTGGGGACTTTTTTGAGCGTTTTGATAAAAAAATCGCATTCATGTCAAAATGGGCACAGCTTTCTTTTCAACAATATTGAACTGTTTCGACTCTTTAAACGAAAGTAAATATCTTTTGGTGAGAAATCTGTTTTTAACCGCAATTTTGCGACAATTAGGACGTTTTAGTGCGTTTTGAGGAAAAACGGTCTGAAATCGCTCAATC